>BGPR01004209.1:36537-54025 GCA_013235015.1 Araneus ventricosus | reverse complement strand
TAGAGAAGAGCGTTGCTTTAATATTCAACCTTAGTACACGATTCTAAATTACTCAAGCTTTCTAACAACTCGAAATTCGTGCTTTGAACAATAATAGTGACATGTAGTGGCGAATCCAGAGGGGGGCTATCGGGCTACTTGATTTAATTGATTGACTACTAGAATTCTTGATTTAATTTAACATTATTACAACTATTTTTTCTTAATTTCTCTCTTTAAAAAATAATAAAAACGTTTCAACATTGCTTTCTGGCTTGAAAATTTTGCTATTTTTGTAGTTATTCCACTTGTACTTGTAGCATTGACGAGGTTGAATTTAAGACAAATCTGAGACACTTTTTCCAATCCGACATCAAACAGTCAAAATTCGAGACTATCCTCGTTAATCTCAGACATATATTCACCTCACCCAGTGGCGAATCCAGGGGGGGGGGGCTATCGGGCTACAGCCCCCACCCCACCCGAGCCAAGACAGAATTATGGATTTTATTTAACATCATTACAACTGTTTTTCCTTGATTTCCCTCTTTAAAAAAATAATAAAAACATTTCAGCATTACTTTCTGCCTTGACAGGCTCGAAAATTTTCCTACTTTTGTAGTCATTCCACTTGTAGTTTTGACGCGATCGAAGACATTTTTTGGCTAGTTATTTCATTGTAATTTTTATTAAATTATCGAAAGTATTGTATTGTTCTTTATGATTCTTATTGTCAGGTGAGTAAAGTTAAAGAGTTTTGGTTCACTTTAGCCTTGAAGTGTGATTTTCATCACGCGATACAAAGTTTTTATGACCTCCGCCCCCCCCCCCCCGACCGGAATCCTAGATTCGCCACTGGTGACATGCCAAAGAAACGTGAAGGGATATTTGCACTTTTTGCATCAAGTTACATAAAGCACTTTAAACATCTATTACATTCGAATAATTTATAACCATTTTTTAAAGACTAACTTTATTTCACATTTAGCACTGGAAATGATTAACAGTACAATAATCTAAATATACTACGCATTAAACATTTTAGTTGCATACATAACAAAAATAAGCTAGTGTGTGGGTGTTAATATCCAAAGGTCAAAACCATTAAGCGATATATAAATAAACACACGTCCTTGGTTTTAGTGCAATTTATTATTCATAAAATTACATCTGAAACACAGTAATTAACAACAAGAGTTTTTATTATGGCATACAAACATGAATAAAACGTGAAAATACATTTTTAAGACACAGTGCTTTTGACAAAAGCAACTTACTCTATTCTTACATTCACTCGAGAAGAGAAGACAATTCTAAGACACTCTTAAAGTACATGGATATCATTTTCTAGAGTAAGAATATTAACAATGAAATTCGAAAGTGGAATGATGAATAAACGACATTCTTTGGTTTTGCATATTCGATATTTCTTAATTCACATCTTCGGCATATATCACATTTGGTTAAGTGTGCAAAAGGTATGCATCAAAGGACTACACAATATTTAATAAAAAAGCATTCAATAACGATTTTGTTAATACAAAAAACACCGAAAAGATATAGATGAATGCAGGAAAAAAACATCAGTCATTTCTGAAACTTATCAATCCTCGAACCTCGGCAGAGTTCTTTTTACAGACTTTTAATAATTTATTTCTTGTTTGTAAAGATGGAATTTTTAATCAATTTTTCATTGCTTTTCTGATGTGCTAGTTCTGAAATTTTGTACACTTGCATGTTCTCGATGGAAATATTCTATTGTAATATTTTCATAAATTAATTATCAGTTAATAGATGATTTTAATTAAATTTTGATTTCATAAAGTACGGAATCACATGGTAAAAGTTTGAGGAAAACTGGTTACAAGATTTTATTGTATTTAGGACAATGAAATATAAAATAAAGACTAAAAAGTAGAAGATAAGTAAAGAAAAACTGTCTAGTAAACCAATAAAAGACTGTTTTTAAAAGTTGTTTTGATTAAATTCATAATTTTTTTCTGAAAAATCGTTATCTAGTTACACTAGTGTCACGTTTAGCAACAACACGGGGCAGTTTTGGGACGGGCTGGTTCTCAAATTTTGCACACCTGCGGGTTCTCGACGACAATATTCTAATTAAAAATTTTTATAAATTATCAATTAATAGATTAATTTAAATAAATTGTGATTCCATGAAGTACGGAGTCACCTCGTAAAAATTTCGGAAAACTGATTACAAGATTTTATTATATTTACGATAATGAATTATAAGACTAAAAAGTAGAAGGCAATGAAAACAAATAAACCTACTTTTTAGCACACCAATAAAAGACTGTTTTTAAAAGTTGTTTTTATTAAATTCATTAATTTTTTCTGCAAAAATCGTGGTCCAGTTATGCTAACGCCACGTTTAGAAGCTACATGGAGGCAGTTTTAGGACGGGCCTCGTAACGTCGAACAGAGATCAAATGACGAAGACCACACCTTAGCCGGCATCACCTCTTCAAACTTTCATGGCACACCATCGTGAAGACGTTTCACCCTCGATATCAGTTTTAATGTGCACCACGCCCACATGCAGTGTTGATCTTCGGTAGGAATCGGTTTTCGAACCTAGAAGTCCCAAAGCCGAGAACTTACCACTAGGCCATCGCAACTTCCGTGACGGTAGTGGATTATTATTAATCGTTAATTATGTCTAAAACTTGGGAGAAAAACGTCTGAATAAATTGAGAATAAGAGAAGTTATTTATATGCAACGCTACATAGCTCTGCTTGTCAAATTGTATGGAATAATTGAAAGCAATTATGCAGTTTGAAACCAACCACTAATTAATAGATTTCGGATTCACTACTGAAAATCGAACTTAATGTGTGCGTAGTTTTCCGTGCAACACTTGGGAGAAAAACGTCTGAATAACTTTGAGAATAAGAGAACAGTTATTTATATGCAACGCTACATAGATTTGCTTGTAAAATTGTACGGAATAATTAAAAGCAATTATGTAGTTTGGAACTAACACCAATTAATAGATTTCGGATTCACTACTGAAAATAGAATTTAATGTATGAGTAGTTTTCCGTACAAAATTGAATTAAGTTGAGTCTGTTTTGAAATCGATTGCACAATAGACTACTTATAATGTGTTAAATTATTTGTAAAATAGAACTTTTTAAATGATGTTTTGCGAATACATCTCGTATCTCAAAACGAGCACTTTGGAGTTGATTCCTCTTTGAATAATTGCGTCCAACTTAAACATGATTTCTATGTTGTCAGGTTGCTTTTAAACTTAGAAAAATGTGCATTTATCTCCTTTAAAACAGCAAGGAACAAAAAATCAAAATTTACCAAGCTTCAGAAGTTCAGAAATGGGTTAAAATAACGCATTACTTGAATAGTATGCCTCGAATCACAAAAATACTGATAAATTACAAAAAAAATATAAAGAGAATATGTGAAATATGACATTTTACTAATAGATAATTTCAAATAATAAAATATACACATGGAATAAAATCTTAAAACTTATTTGAAGAACATAAATATAAATATAACACATCAAAGTTATTCAACAAAATTCAGATTTTCACTTCTGATACCAACACGCTTAGCTTTATAGCACCAGAGACATAACAGCAATTGCTTTAAAAATGCTATTGCATGCATATAAACTTTAAACAAGTCATTTGTATTTTCACTGGCACGAGATGAAATATAACATACATTCGGTCATTTTGCTTCAAGAAAATGATTAGAAGGGATAATCGTGTAATATTAAAAAGTTATTGAAAAAATTATGTTTTTCACTAATTAAAAATATTATAAGATATTTTATACGACTCCGCCATAGTTCTGCTGTTTGTTTAACGTATGTAACATATCGAGTTTATATCGAAAGTACAACTCTTAAATATATTTTCATAAAAATGCATACCATAATTTATCTTTCATCACTTAAAGCACAGCTTTCAGAATTCTTGAAATTTCATAATATGATTAAATTTGTGTTTATCCACTTTATTTGAGCATCCATTACTGTTTGAAAAAGAAGTGTATGCAGAGATAACAAATAAAATACAGAACTAAGATTTTACTGTTTCAGGTGCAATGTTATGTTTTATTAGTAAATCTTCAGGGATGATGTATTCTCACACTTTTTTAAAAATCAATTATTTATTTGTTTATCAACTAATAATACTTCCCATTCATAGTAATATAATTACTTCAAAATTTTTTTTATCTACTACATGAATACCTAATTTTCATAATTGGTTGTAGATAAATAAGTTAAAATAAGTAGCTTATATGCAATAAATGAAACATGCATACAAATAGCAATCACCAATGTTTATGAACATTTCGACCTTAGTACGGAAGACAATAACAGTAACCGTTTGTGAATAACTAATCAAAAACGTAATTGCGTCGTTTTATATGGAATTACTAATCAAAAACATAATTGCGTCGTTTTATATGGAATTACTAATCAAAAACATAATTGCGTTGTTTTATATGGAATTACTAATCAAAAACGTAATTGCGTTGTTTTATATGGAATTACTAATCAAAAACATAATTGCATTGTTTTATATGGAATTACTAATCAAAAACATAATTGTGTTGTTTTATATGGAATTACTAATCAAAAACATAATTGCGTTGTTTTATATGGAATTACTAATCAAAAACGTAATTGCGTTGTTTTATATGGAATTACTAATCGAAAACATAATTGCGTTGTTTTATATGGAATTAATTCTTAACACATAAAAACGAATATATCTTATAGAACTCTAAGAATTTAACGTTATATGTTTCATTCATATCATGAAAAACTACGTAAAAATTGTTAATAGCTTTCAATATTTAAAATTTAAAAGTAAGGAGCCAATTTAAGGAAAATTTAAAAAAAAATGCAGTCACAAAAGGTTGCGTGTTCCATTCAAATTAGATTTCCAATCCATTACAAAATATTCTCCAAACATAACGTATTAGAAGAGGAAACAGTAAAAGTTCGCAAAAAGTCAAAATTGTTAAAACCTGTCGATATCAGTGTGAATTTTGAAAAGCAACATGAAATAGTACCAATGATGTCTCATGCAAATATAAATCCCACCTGGGGGCATCACGAGTACGTGGATATGAGAAGCCGCCGGAGAAGTAAGCGGGTTCTCGCCCCTGGTGTGGGTACAGTAATGCGGGGGATTGAATCCTCCCTCCAGTGATAGTACATACCTCCTTCGTGAGGGGTCGGGCCGCGACCGCTACTAGGATTTCGGTCTCAGTACTCGAGCTATAGCAGAGGGTGCCATTCAGTTTTACCCGGATGCTACGTAGTGGCGTAGCTGCAACTTTTGTCGCCCGGGGTAACTTACAAAACGTCGCCCTTCCTTTACAAGTTAAATAAAATTGAAAATAAAAAATATATATTCCAGGGGATTTTTTTTTATTTAATGAAGCAATTCATCGTTTGACGCCCGCGATTTCTGCAGATAGATTGAGAACGTTGGTTAGCTACGCCACTGATTCTACGGCAGGGCGGGGTGATTCAGTTTATGATTATGCAGAAACAAAAAAATCAGTAGTGGATTAAAACCAACAAAGTTTTTATCGTTTTGACGAAATAACGAATCTTTAGAGAAAAAATTTACAATTGCTTGTAAATGAAAAGGCATTTACTGTTGATAGCGCCTATGCTTCAAGCTTTTTTTTCCAGAAACAGTTCATCACAAAAGTGCGAAGATTAGACAGGCATGCTTCCTAAAACTTGTCTACACTTTCTAGACATCGAATAACTACAGTACAACACCAAAATTGCTCAGACATTTGGCCCCTAAAAATATGGAAGAAAAATATATAAGTTTCTATGTATGTATGAAAAATTTAATTTGAAGATATTAAAACAACACTTTAATACATGAAAATATCTCACATGCATTTTTGCAAAGACACAGTTCGGAGTTAATATCATAAGAATATCTTTTTGTTTTATTTGAGCTTCAAAAGTGCAACAATTTGTTCGGTTCTTATTGCATAAAGTTCCAATAGAATTATTAGTTATATTAGGAGTATTTAATAAAATGTGATATTAAATTAATTGCTTTAATAATGGCATTTTTGAACACGAGCCTGAAATAAAATACTTGGTAGACAACGGAATCTCGATTTAAAAATTATACCAGCAACGTGTAGTTTTATGCCCGTATTTTAATGCTAACATTTAAAAACTTAAGTGTATTTGACATCAAATATGAAGAATGACTTGTTTTATGTTAAAAAATGTTTAAAAATTTTTTTCACTAATTCTCAGTATTATACATTTAATTAATATATATAGTTCAAATAAAATTTATCATGCACATGTGATTTTTAATACAGTAGCACAGATTTTAACAATGAACTTTCAGAATAAACGAAAATGATAAAATTGCAATATGATATTGAACAGAAGTTTTAAAATACATTTTTACAAGGCAAATTCATACTATTTCCTTCGTAAGACATATAACTTAGCGGCTCCCTTGAGCCAGAAACCTGAATGTGCAAATTTTCACTTTTTGGGTTTAACAGCTGATTGGATCACATATTTTGCTATCCGAGTTTTGTCAGAAACGAGAATGTGTATCCCCTTTTGAAACACAATAGATGATCACATTCGTATTTCTCACAAAACTCTGATAGCAAAATAAGTGAGCCAACCAGCTGATAAACCCAAAAATGGAAAATAGGCATCAGGACCGGATTAAACCCTGTAGGGGCCCATAGGCAATGTAGGTTTTGGGTCTTCTCGTCGCCTTTCCAACCAGTGGCGGTTTTTCTCATAGGCAATAGCCTCGTGACTTGTGATCTTGGGAGGGCCTCAAGACCTATTCGACGTACGTCGAAATGCAAAGTCGACAGCGAATTTACGACATTGGGTGGAGGAAGGGCCTCAAAACAATTTTCCGCCTGTGTCCTCATATTTCGCCTATTGGGTGGAGGAAGGGCCTCAAAACAATTTTTCGCCTGTGTCCTCATATTTCGCCTATTGGGTAGAGGATGGGCCTCAAAACAATTTTCCGCCTGTGTCCTTATATTTCGCCTATTGGGTAGAGGATGGGCCTCAAAACAATTTTTCGCCTGTATCCTCACTATTTTTCACAATATCCTGGAAGGGATATTGTGAAAAATCCGCCTCTGTTTCCAACTTCTAAAGTCAGATATTTTTTGTTGATTTGAATTTAAACTCTTTTTTAAGTAGCAAATTTTGACAAAATGAAATAAAAAAAATTTCATTTCGGTCACTTTCAAGAGGATTGGTTTCAGTATCCTGCGTATGAAAAAATTTAAAATTAAAATTAATCGAAAACCAAATAGTAAAACATTATGAAACTTTTTCAGCACAATTTAAATACTATTTAATTATATTTTAAATAATAAAACAACAAATCTTTTTAGAATTTTAAAACTACGCAATGTACAACTTGCAAAAAATAATTAATTAGGAATGTCGTTACAATAATGTTCCAAAATTTGAACAATTCTTGCTGTTAATTTGATTAAGTTCGATTGCACTCCTCGTAAATTAAAGGGAAGCGCAAAATTAAATGATTCTGAAAATGCCGCGAAAAAAGAATCACAAGGCCTCTTAAAGTTGCGGGGCTCCTAAGCAGTTTTCTACTTTACCTATTTAATAATCCGGCCCCGACCTACTATTCATTTTCTGGCATAAGAGGCACAATATTACTTCTAATCAGTTTAAAAAATAGTTCATCTAAATGGAAATAAATAACTTAAGAAAACTTATAAATACATTAAAAACTATAAGCATATAATTATTGAAATAATTTCTTTTGGCACAAATGTATTGGCACAATTTCATCTAAAACCCTACAATTTTAAAAAACCTAATAACAGCAATTTGTACACGTGTAAATACATGAAAAACACTTTTGAACACATAAATTTGTCTATATAGTACAATATCTGAAGTGTGTAATAAATGATGCTACGAAAGTTTCTGAAAAATTCGCCGTCAGGTTATTGAATAAATCCTCAAATAATTTAATATTTTAACGCTATTATGCTGTTCGACTAAAGAAAGTAGTATAAAAGCATGAAAATATTAATTCCCATATTTTCCACATTTGAAAATATTACCGATTTACGTACTACTGAAAATAATCCCAAATTATTTTTGAAATATTAACTTAAAATAGTAATAAAACTTAAACAAGGAAAATATTCAAACCAAGGCTGAACATTTCAAAATATCCTTCTAACATTTTAGAATTCTTTTCCTCATTTATATCATAAGAAAGCAAATAATAAGATAGATGCATCAATAATTGGAATGCAAGTTTAAATAAAATTTGTTTTTACACAGGAATGCTTGAAATAGATGATATAACTATATAATGAGAGACAAATGTAAATAAATTATTTCAGCGACGAACAAAATGGTGGACAAATTGGGAAATTTTCTTATTCTTCAAATTTAACTTTCTAAGCGATGATTGCATTTTTGAATACATACTTAAGTTTGTGCACCACTTTTTAAAAAATTGTGATGTTAAATTCAAGACAAAATATTTAAAATATTCGCCATAAGTAATAATTTATATTGCTGAGAAGGCGATTTAGTTTAGTTTTAATATATTGTCCCGTTTTGAAGCAACAAGAGGGCTACGGTGGGACTAGGGTTTATGATTTCCCGAACTTTTTCCTTCCCGGGAACATAACAGTTATTCCCGGGAATACATCAAAATTTGTACAAAATTAAAATTTTCAATTAATTTTTAATTGATATCAATAATATTTACACAAAATAAGGATATTCATAAAAACCTAAATTTATACTCCTTTATACATTGAGCTTAAAATACAAAATTATTAATTAATAAAATTTAACTTAACTTTAATTATTAATTAATANNATTAAATTTAACTTAACTTTAATTATTAATTAATAAAATTTAACTTAACTTTAATTATTAAGTAATAAAATTTAACTTTTAAAAACTTAAAATTTATTAATTATTCGTTTTTAAAGTATGATTTAAGAAAATATAAGAAAGCTATGCTTTTATCATTCAGCCGCGTTCTTAGGTTTGTTATGAACAACCTGGCTGCAGAAAATGCCCTCTCAGCTTTAGCTGATGGTGGAGGAATTGTTTTCAAAGCCTCACAAAGTTTTATAATATTTGATGATCGGCTTTTCTGTTGGGTCAAATAACTGAAATTCTTGCTTCACTATCTTACTCAAGCTAGTTATTCTTGCTAATTGAACAACGTAGGACCTTTGTCTTTGAGTGGATCGGTTTTTCTAACTTTTCGTACAACGTTAACCCTCCTAGCGTCAGGCCCGAGATATCTGAGTGAACTTTTTTCCTCTCATAAAGGCAGATACGAGACTGTCTCGGGAAAGAAAAGTTCCATATAAGTGTCAGACCCGAGATTTTCCTTCTACAAGTTTTTCTCTTCCCCCCAGGTGTCACGCGGCGACATAATGAGAGGGAGTGTCTGTGGTCAGCGGAGGGTCAGTTTGACCAACTTTTCTGAGAATGCTCAAAGAAGGGTCTTCTAACAAAGGATTCTGTCACAAAAAATAGAGGTTAGAAGTTATCTGTCACTGCTGAACGATAACAGGTCTGATAGACCCCCTACGGTGCGAAAATGACCACAAAAGGGGGTGAAATTCTTTTGTCCAAAACCTCACAACTTGAAGAATAACCTTCTCTTTTAAAGTGACAATTTCGTTAAACTTAGCAATCTGAAAGCCTAAAGGCTGGAGGGTTAAAGATTTCTCTTTCAAAGTTCCTGGGCTCTCTTCTTCTGAGTGAGAAGAGTTGGACAGCGATTTGTTTTCCTCGCAAAAAAGGCTTGTCATAATTATTTTAAATGGTTGAATCAAAGAGTTTTGATTTGGTAAATATGAAAGATCAACAGTAACTGCATTAACATTCTACTTTCTCCGAAAATTTTTAGATAATGCACATTAAACCAACTAAACTAACATTGCGCCTCTCACTAATTCTTTGGACCAGAGAAAATTTCATATTCTTATCATATTCTGAGTTTTGTTGGTTCAACTCTCCGAAAATGAAAGCAAATACTCCTTCGTCAGTTAGCAAAATCGCGTTTCGACTGCATAGTTTTTCTAGTCCAATTTTTATTGGCTTTAAGCCTGCTACAATTGTAGTCAGAGTTTCAAATTCTATATTAGAATAAAAAATTTGTTCTTTAATATCAATTAATGCTTTTGAAATTGCTGATTTTATTTCTAAAAATCTTTCAAGCATTGCCAGCAAACTATTCTAGCGTGTTTCGGTGTCTAACCAAACCATCTTTTCACAGTCAAACTCTGCTTGCACATAATTTTGTAAATTATAATTCTTGAGAGGCGATTTTCTGAATAAATTTACAAGTTTTTGTCCCCGGGAATCAAGTATAATTCCCGGGAATGCAAAAAGTATGAAAGTTTTACGATTTCCCGGGAAAGAAACCCTAGTTGGGACGGATATAAACAATATAAGTAAGGCGTAAGTTTGATTCGCGGTCAGATGACGAGGATGACACCTGAGCTGGCACCCCCTTCTCCAAACATCCGCGCCACACCAGCAGGAGGACGTTTGACCCCCTACCTATGATTTAGCGTGCAAATAGACCCAATACACGACGGATCGTCAGTTGAATCGTGTTTCGAACCTGGAACCCGGCTCCAAGGCCGACACCTTACCACTAGGCCACCGCGGTCCCTAGTTGAGAAGGCGAATCTGCAATACCAACAACTGAACAAACGAAAAATTGTAATAATTTATCGTGACTACTATTAATCCGATGCCTGCTTCTTGGGAAAAAATTTAAATTGTGACAAATGCGCATGTGCACTAAGAACAGCGCCACCTTCAGATGCGATGCATGTGCACTAAGAACAGCGCCACCTTGAGATGCGATGCATGTGCACAAGAACAGCGACACTTTCTGATGAGATGTATATGCGTGAACTCTAACAAGTCGGTCACAGCTGTGTTAGCAAGAAGAGAACAAGCGATAAAACCCTTTCTCAGTAATTTGTTAATAACCTAAATGTTTACCATCTGTGTGTGTTAAATGTTTGTGTTTTGTGAATCCAATAAATTAAAATGATTTAAAAAGAGATAATTAATCGTGACTACTATTAAACCGATGCCTGCTTCTTGGGAAAAAGTTTGCATTGTGACAAATGCGCATGTGTTCTCATAATAGCGTCACTTTGAGATGCGATGCATGTGCACTAAGAACAGCGCTACCTTGAGATGCGATACATGTGCACTAAGAACAGCGCCACCTTGAGATGCGATGCATGTGCGTGAACTGTAATAAGTCGGTCACAGCTGTGATAGCAAGAAGAGAACAAACGATAAAACCCTGTGTTAGTAATTTGTTAATGACGTAAATGTTTACCATTTGTGTGTGTTAAATGTTTGTGTTTTTGTGAATGCAATGAATTAAAATGATTTAAAAAGCGATAATTTATCGTGACTACTATTAAACCGATGCCTGCTTCTTGGGAAAAAGTTTCCATTGTGACAAATGCGCATGTGCACTAAGAACAGCGCCACCTTGAGATGTGATGCATGTGCACTAAGAACAGCGCCACCTTCAGATGCGATGCATGTGCATTAATGACAGCGCCACCTTGAGATGCGATGCATGTGCGTGAAGTGTAATAAGTTGGTCACAGCTGTGATAGCAAGAAGAGAACAAGCGATAAAACCCTTTGTTAGTAATTTGTTAATAACCTAAATGTTTACCATCTGTGTGTGTTAAATGTTTGTGTTTTGTGAATGCAATAAATTAAATAATTTAAAAAGCGATAGCTGGTGTCATAACATTACTTTTTCTCTGCTTTCGTCAAATAATCCCTAATTCAAGAAAGTCCACAATTTTGGCCGCCAGTGCGTATCTTTTTAAACAAGTACACTAAAATGACATAGAAAACAAAGCACAAAATATCACTTAATAGCTAAAACAAAATTAAGGTTTACATAAGCTCAATAAGATAAAAATAAACATTCAATAACGGTTTATAAGTACTTCACAACATAAATATGCAAGTTGCTAAAACAGCCATATACATACATCCAATCGTTAATTCCTAAATATAAATCTCAAATCGATTAGGAAAGAGATATGTTTAACCATATTTTACTGCAAATGTGCATTCATAGAAATATGCAAATCTTAATGGAAAAAGTATTCAAGGACACAAAATTTTAAAAAAGATCCTATAATTTTTGTTGCATTTATCACACGTGCAATAGTCTTGCAAATATTCTCAGTTAAAATTTCCAGCAGATATTACCATCCACATGGTCACAACTGATACCGAAGAATTCTTCATGCTTGGTTCTTCACTTGAAGTACGCAATTATATCACACACGAATCAACGCAGTCCGAAGATCAAAATAAGCCTTTCGACGTCATGCTTTCTCTCCTATGAATTAAAATCTCTTAAATTTCAAAGGCTAAATTACAATTAAAATGTCTGATGATATCCATTTTAATACCGTTGAAACGTTGGGTTGGCCACACCACTTGGCTTGGAAGTAACTCTGCGGGTACTCTGTTTCGGATTTAGCTGTTCTTTGGAGTCTGTAGCTGTATTACGCAAACCTTTATTGGCGAAACTGTGGATATTGAAAGTCTTCATATCAGACTGAGCGGGTACGGACTCAACAGAAGGATCTCGCGAGCTGTCTAGAGGAAGAGTCGCCAAATCTTCAAGTGGGACTATACTAGTGTCGAAAGGTTGAACGACGCCTTTTTCTACGGTAGGAGTAGTACTGGCAATAGAACCGGCAGAGGTTGTTGAGTATATGTCAGCGGAAACAGATCCTCTATAGTAATCTACGTAAAGCGAAGTGGGGCGTGGTATTGGAGTCAAAGTATAATCTTCTGGCCTTAAACGCATGTGTGAACATTTCACGCCTGGAGTGAATCTCTTCTGTGATTTACGCAAACAGCAACATTTAATGAAACAGACCGTAATGCAGATAACCAAAACGAGTCCGAAAGTCACTCCTACAGCGATGTAGGCCACCGATTCATGTTTGGCAACTTTTGCTATGATGTTGGACGACGAGTTGGATGACTTAGACTTCTCAAATTTAAGATCTACTTTTTCAAGTTTCACAATTCTAAAAGTTCTGTTAAGAACATCGACAGTAATATTATTCCTGCCGTCAATATTTGGCAAAAATTGAAGAGTTGGAGCAGAATTTCCGACGGTAAGATTAATGTTCAAATGAGAATAACACTTGGCATTGGAGACTTCCGGTACCACGTCACCGAAACCAAACTTTAGCATCAATTTTTCGAGCATTTTCTCAAAATCTGCTTTTGAAAGACGAGAACAATCTTCTGCTCGCAACACAAGCATCAGAAGTTTTTTGTGATCTAAGTCTGCAGGCACCGTTGATGTTTGAAAATTTGCTGATTCGTTGTCGGACGATGTAAAAGAATAAGGTGGAATGCTGGAATAGTAGACACTGGCATGGTTAGAGGATTCCTGCGGTTGAAACGTTATACTGGAAGATGCAGCAAGTAATGACATCAAAGGAGTGTGGAAGTGTGAATAGAACGACGTTTCGATGATGTCTTTGGTATTTAAGGATTCGGAGTCGATTCTTTTAGAATAATTTGCAGAGATAGGTGTGGTGGATCCATCTACAACTCTGATCGAAGAAGTCACATTTAAAATACCACTTGGTGATATGGAAATTGAAGAATCATCAACACTATTTCTAAGTTCTACACTATTCTGAAAAATTTCACTATAACCTGTGTATAAAGAAGTATAATCTTCAGGCACATATGAAGAAGTAATCTCTTTTGTTGGAAAAATTGACGGAGTAGATGTATCAGGCTTTGTCGTTAACAGTACTTGTGATGATGAATATGAAGGCCATAATGTATTTTGTACTTTTAAAAATTCCGTCAAAGATGGTGTTAAACTGCTGATGTCGGAGTTTCCACTGGGTTCGCTAAAATAACTCTCGCTCATTGAAGTAGAAAGCACATCTGTTTCCATAAAGCTTTCACCTGAAAAACAAATTTAAAATATATAATAATCTCCGTAACATATACGGATATTTTAAGGTAGATGAGTTTGAAGTTAGATTAAAAAAGTAATGAAAAACTAATTAAAAACTTTTAATATTCGAAAAACAGTTTTTGAATTGGAAAAATCATATTTCCAAAACCTCAAACAATTAAATTTCAAAAATTTACCCAGGGAATATTATAAATCCTTTACTTTATTCAAGTACGTATCAGAAATTCTGATTATTATTAACTCGCGCATTTAATAGAACAAAGCAATCTACATTACATGCAGCTTTGGCTAGCATATTGCCCAGATAGCACGTACGTTTGCAGCAAGTTTGATTTTTACTTGATATTATCTTGTCATGTCAAAATTGACGCGTCAAACTTGAAGCGAAACTGTGGCAAACTAACAATGCAGAATCGCCACCCTCGTTTGCCACAAGTTTGCCGTGACAACTAGCGCCACCCCTCCTTGCAATGCAAGCTTGCTGTGAGTTTGCAGAACAAGCTTGATGCAAAGATAGCACAAAGAGACAATTATATTTGTCTCTGTTTCAAAGAAACATCCGATTTTTAATAGCATCTACTAGACCGTCCTTCTTTTTATTAATTCAATAAATCAATGATAATTTGGAGAAAAAAACTAACTTTTTTTATAAAAAAAATTTTGAAACATTTTCCATCTTTTTACTAAATATAGAACTCGCACTTTAAAGAAAACTATATCGCCTTTTTCTTAATGTTGAAATTTTAACGTTTATAAACAAAATTAAACCTAAAAAACAGTCAATGTTTGTTGAAAAATAATAACTTACATTTTGTCCCATTTTAAAAGTAATTACTTTTGAACTCTAATTTTATAATTTATTCTACTAGCAAAACGTAGTTATTAGCGAAAATCGCTCTCTCTTTGACTTCAAATCATATTCTCAACTCAAAAAATTATTGAAATCAAGAAAACAGTTTAAAATAAATCGTATACGAATCGAATCGAACGATGTATTAGCGAAATCTATCTTCTCCTCTCAGAGTTTAACTGGCCGAGTGGTTAAGGCTTCAGCTTAGGAAGTGGTAGGTTACGAGCTCTAATCCGGGTTATGTTCGTACTCTGTTTTTGCTATAGCTTGCAATGAGTTTGACGTGACAAGCTTGCTGCAAGTTCGTCTCGTGGTGACTTCGAAGCTGACGTTAACGTGCTGCAAGCTTGCGCTCTTGTCATGTCAAATTTGTCGCAAGCTTGCAGATTTTGCAGAGCAAGATTGCTGCAACTTTGCTGCAAACTAAAATTGCTGTCTGGGTGAGTAATGCACTTTGTATTCAGGGTACTCCAGTTCCTAAGTTGAGACTAGGATGCTTAAGCAAATAATTTTAATTTAATGTAGATTAAAATAAGTTCTATTAAAGTATGAAGCAACTGTTTTATCTGTATTAATATTTTCACAAATAAAACGACATGAAACACTAACGCATTTCGAACTATACAAACAAAACGTCAAAACATAAAGGCCAATTGTCCTACATTCAAAATTTGTTTTAATCCTTCATAAGGCCGTGGTAAATATACTTACCACCGGTTTCATCGATTTTTAAATACAGTTTTTACGGTTGGCATAAGTTTTTCTCCAAATTTTTAGATGAAACAAAAATATAAATGTTCCATTTTCTTATCTTAAACCATAAGGATCAGAACAATGCAATCTACATTAATTGACTTCGTAATTAATTATTAAATAATAAAATTATTAACAAAAATTAATGTCATCCTATAAGCTAAATTAACTTCTTTTCTTAAATCCAAATTCCATCTTAGATCCCTAAGTTATTTTATTATAATACTAATAGAAAAAATGGCCCTTTTAAAGGTTAAAGAAAACATTACAAAACTTGTAATATCAGAATTTAAAAAAATTCTATTATTCTATTTCAAGGGAAAATATGCTGACTTAAGCTTTCAACAGAACTAAAGTTGTCCCGAATTTCTATATATAAATAAAATTCCATAAAACAGCGAATCTATCTAAAACATTCTATAAATAAAACATGAATCTATTATGCGTCATTTTTGGCTGATGTTCTAAACAGTAACATTTTAATGGTCAATTACTTGCTCTAAATAATAACAAAAAATTAGTTAAATTTCAATTAACTGGAAAAATTTTCTTAAATTTCATGTGTAAAAATCCATATATGTGATGTTTCAGTCGTCCTTAGAATTTAACAACTTATTCCTATCAGACATGACACAGGCTTGGAACAAAAAAAGCTGAACTTCATAAATGAGGAATCGTATCAAACGTACACACCGAGAAGCAAAATAACTATGATTAATTGAACAATAAATGAATAAATTTATACAAAAAGTGCTTGAGATATTAAAAAATATTGTAGAATTATTATTTAAAAGAAAATTAATTTGTGAAAAATGAGTTACGTATTAAGTTTTGTTAAACTAACTTATTATTATTAACTATGGTAAAAATTATCTCACTAAAAAATATGGCCATGTAAAAACTCTTTTTGATTATACATAATTATTAAGACTTTTGTTTCTCATTTTTTGAACTAACAGTTCAAGTTTTCTTTTATGCTCCAGTCTGCTATTTTCCTCCATTTTCTAAATTTTGCTCTCTTTCTTTGATTGTTTTTTTTTCTCATAGCTATTTTCGTACTATCAAGTTCCTCCTAGTACCATTTGCCTGACAACCTTAAATTTTTGCACGTTACTATCAATAGCATCACGCAAAAAAATCTTTTTCCTGAAATATTCAAAAGCAGACTGCTTTTTGCTCATCATTTTGTATTAAACACTCTAAATTGAAGAATATGTTTCAATATACATTCTTCCTGATCTTTTATCTATCAAATCTGACATTATTTTGAATGTGCACACGGAGCAGTTTGCGTGCTATTCACGTCTTTTGTGAGCGAATCCCCCTTCTCTAATACATTATCAAAACTTTTAATGCAAATTTACATCCATCCCAAGAATGACAAAATTCGATGCCGAAAACGCTGAAATCCGCACTAATGTGTGAGGTCTGTGTTGATAGACAAACGTTAAGGAACGGAAACTAAAAAAAAATGAAACGAAATAACTAACAAAAACGAATGTTAAAGAACGCGAATATAAAATGGCTTTTTTCACGGAAAGTTAACGATCTTTTTTTTTTTTTCCTCGAAATTCGGATTGGAAGATATTCGTGGAAGATTTTCTTTCATCCAATCAAAATTCGAAATGAATTCTGATTGGATGGAACGAAAGACGATTGGACGAAATAAAATAATACAACTTTCAGGCATTCCTCCCAATGCTAAACTTTGACCCCAAAGTGCGGCAAAACATCGATACATAACTCGGACGCTGAGCGGCTTTTGGCAGGATTACGCAATATCTTATGAATTCGAAACTCTTTCGCTTTAGAGCCATACGCAAAATTTTCACATGGCGCAAA
>BGPR01004209.1:24754-36437 GCA_013235015.1 Araneus ventricosus | reverse complement strand
CAGATTTGCATCGATCCCAAGAATGATTAAATTCGATACCAAAAAAGAGGAAATCCGCGTTTCCGCGGAAATGTGTCATGTCTGTCCTATTCTACTTAGAGCAAATTAAATATAGAAATATTCTAAATATTTAATATTCGATTCTCGTATCTTCCTTTCTAGCGCTTTCTCAAAATATCCTAATTCTGTTTTAAAATTTTGTTTGAAACACTTATTTAAAATTAAAAGCCTATTTATAATTACCTTACTTAATGCTATGGGTAATATTGTTACATGCTGGGTTTTATTAAATTTCAAAAACACCGCTGATACAGTGAACATTTATTAATATTTTATTTACACGAAAAAAATACAAACAATTGTTAGAATAAAAAAATGGCATCATATTAACATAATGTGTTCTTGCTTCCTTTTTTAATAATTCACGAGTTGCTTTTGAAACTAAGATACTTGACCTAGTAAATCACAAAAATATGCTTAATTTGGGTATGATACGATAATGCGTCCTACACTTGAAACCAATCGAAACTACCATAGCATCACGATTTCGTGAGAAATGCACGCATGAAAGCCTCAAATCATAAGAATGGTATATCACGTTCCAATAATTTTCCTAATTTCAAAATGAATAACCATCGTATTGTCCAAGAAATATCCGAGACAACTTTTATCACGATTCAAATATTATACTGCAACAAGCTTGAAGTTTTTTACAAAGATTTCCTTAAGTAATTTCTGATAAAGTTTTTTTTTAAATGACGGATTAAATTATTTTGTCACGACAGTTATTAAATGTTCTTGATTTAAAACAGTTTTAAATAATACACGCAAAGTAAAATTTTATCCATGTCGCTATTTAAAATTTCATAGCTTGCGATATGCACTCTGTATTCAATTCATAAAATTTCCTATGATGTTATTCTAAGTGTTTCAGAACGAGATTCAGTCTGATTTCCAGCTGAAATAAGACACATGGACTCGTGTGTTGTTTATCATATATAATTAAATATTTTAACTTTTGATATACCAGTCTGCAATAGAAATTTTCGGATCAGCAAACTTGTTTCATTTATATATTAGGATATTTCTATTTAGAAATTTTCTCATTTGACAAGATGATACGCAAAACTATGCTAGCAACCCACTCTCCAACTTTCTAGACGACATCAAAGTGAAGACATCTGATTTAAGATTCTGTTCGCAGAGACTTGATTGATACGGTTCTTTGCTAGAATTGTGCCTCAAACTTGCGATATTATGAGTAGAAGCCGAGAATGTTCCCATTACGCAGACTCTAAATGCGAACAATATGTTCTGAAGCAATGGAGTTACTAAGAAACTATAAAATAAAAAAAATGATAATCAGATTGACTCTACACTTGGTTCTCGAGTTTTTGTTCAACGTAAATATAAATAATTAGATTTTCAGCTGCGTTTGCAAATCGGATAAGTCCACAATCAAAGGGAGGCACACTAACGGTGTCTAGTTAAGAGCTTCATGGATAGACGCTCGCAAAAGGAGGAGGGTCTATTTTAGGCTTGGGTTGATACACGGTTTTGCCGTATCAGATACATGTTGATACTAATACTCGTTTGTACCCGATTAAATATAAATAATTAGATTTTCAGCTGCGTTTGCAAATCGGATATGTTCATAATCAAAGGCAGGCACACTAACGGTGTTTTGTCTGGTTAAGGGCTTCATGGTTAGACGCTGGCAAAAGGAGGAGGGTCTATTTTAGGTTTGGGTTGATATACGATTTTGCCGTATCAGATACATGTTGATACGGATACTCGTTTGTACCCAATTAAATATAAATAATCAGATTTCCAGCTACGTTTGTAAATCGGATATGTCCACAATCAAAGGGAGGCACATAACGGTGTGATGTCTGGTTAAAGGCTTCATGGTTAGACGCTCGCAAAAGGAGGAGGGTCTATTTTGCATGGTTGTCAGCACCCGTGCTTATACACACAGGTCCGGGTTTGGTATACGTATGTCTTTGTGACAGTTTGGGGTCCCCATGTGGCTATTTGACCAGGTTCTAGCTTTTTGTTACTGTATATGAGAGTTGTTAAGGTGGGTCATCCTTAATTTAAATCATGGTGACCATGACGAAGATTGGGCGGACTCTCTCTTCTTTAGATTCGAGGTTCACAACGAGGTCATATGAATCACGACATGCTTAATATGCACCAGACTCACTTACACTGTGGATCTGCAGTGGAATTATTGCTTTTTAATGATCGATTTTTATCAGACCACCTGCCATGGTCATACATTTCAGCTACTAGAGGACAAGTAGAATTTTTTACGCTTAATTAACATGCTGTTAAACATGCTTCAGAATGCATCATTATAATTCATTTTTAATAAGAATTACTTAGGAAAATTTAGCATATCATCGCATTAATAACGCAAAAAGAGTATTCCGGCTTCAGAACGCATAATTAAAGACTGCTTCGCCATAGTATATTAGATTTTCATATATCTGGAAATATCTTTATGCCATTTCGAAGCAGCCATATCAAAGGAAAATGTATTGCTCTTATATTCGGGCGCTTTAGCAGGATTTAGGTTACACCCGTAAAATTAACGTTTTTCGAATTTCGCGAACCTGTTTGTTGTGAAATAGTTTTCAGGTTTAAGTCTCTTCCTGGGAAAATTGTTGCTGAAACATGGCCACTGTAGAGATGCCTCATTACTCGAATTATACTTTGGCAAAGAATTACGAAATAAGTTTTTTTTGCCATACATGGGTAAAATGTGTTTTTGTGTCGAGGTCGTTATACCTTGTATATTACATCTGGTATATTATTGTTAGTTTTCTAAGCGACCTTAGCAATTCCAAACCGGAAAATTTGCAACTGACTGAATTAGGTAAGAACAAAACATTAATATGAATTGTGGCTAATAGTATGAAATTCCGTGAAGTAAGGTTGTGATCAGAATGATTACCCTACTTAATCCTGGAATGGTAACATTGAGTCAAATGGTATCCTTTTCCCATTCAAACTGCGAAGTAACGTTACCCTTCTAGTGTTAAGATAGTTCAATACGTTAGCTGAGCTTTGTTCCTCAGCCTCAACTTCCCCTCGATTGTTTCATCAGAAATTCTGATCGAACTTATATTCGAGGTACTATTTTATT
This sequence comes from Araneus ventricosus, assembly GCA_013235015.1. NCBI lineage: Eukaryota > Metazoa > Arthropoda > Arachnida > Araneae > Araneidae > Araneus > Araneus ventricosus. The sequence continues at coordinate 33,286 of BGPR01004209.1, read as the reverse complement.
GCCATGCATATATTAATAAAAATTTCATGAGCGATAATAATCCAGATTAGTTTTTATTATAACAATGAAGAACATAAACGCACTGAACTTGTCTTTTTATTTGGGTATTTATGCATAAATACATGCCATGAATTATAACTTGTAAAGAAATTTATTTATTACTTTCCCCACAGAAGAATTTCTTAAAAAAGGGCTTCGAAAACCAAAGAAATTTCGAAAAAAAATATTAGTCAAAACTTGTAACAGTTCATAAAATCATTCTTTTAATACATTCTTTCGCTATTCAGATACATTTTTAGGCATTAAAAAATCAGGGATTGCTTTCCAAGTTGTAATCTTGAGCACAATGCGTGTTTTCAATAAGACATTACTAGATAACATTTTATTTCAATCCTGGCGCGAAGCAGGATATCAGATTTATACAAAAATTTCTTATTAAATTTCAAGCTATCAGAACAAAGTTTATTCAATTATTATTCAGTTTACAAAGAGAAAATTTATGCATGCTACAATTAAATATTTCAAACCAAACACTATTTATAAGAAGTAAATTTTTAAACTATGTTTAAAGAAGGTTTCCAAAAATTATTGAAATTCTTACCTCGAATAGAACCCAATAAACTACAACACATCACTACTACATGAAATTGACGCCGGATGACGTGTAAAATCATTGTATTGCTAAAATGTTCTCACATTGTTCTTAACAAAAGTAACCTGAAAAAGAGAAAGTAAATTAGAATAAAATTCTGTTTAAGTAGTTATAAAAACCGAAACAATATTAGAATGATTATAACTAGTTTATTCTAAAATTAGTGCAGCATAGAAAGTGAAAAAATTGAATAAATAAACATTCTATAGAAACAGTATATCCTGTAAAACTAACTAGACAGACTTAGAACCCTTCGTAGCATTCAACACATTTTTGTACAAATAATGCTTGTAGTTAAAAACGTTTTTAATGTTTTATGTGAAGATAATATTTACATGTGAAATTTTTTTTCTGTAAATGGTTAGTATATAATGTAAAGCCAATTCTGCAATTAAAATAAAATAAAATAAATATCGTGTTTCTAATCAAAATGTGTAAAACCTTTAGCTTGGGTGATCATATTCTATTTCATAGAATTCGAAAAAGTAATTTTTCAAAGGCTACTTTATAAAAATCAAATCATTTTTATAATTTATTTAAAAAGTAAGTAAAGAGAGAAATGGAAAGTCCGAAACATGGAGCTAAAACATCAGGGTTATACTAGCTGATTTGAGATATCTGGTACTTCAAAATAGAATATTTTAACGGCCTTCATTAAAACTTTTTAAAATGTGCCTTAAGTACTACCCTGCCTTTGTACAATAACTCTAGCTTTTCCTGCATTCAATACACTAAATATACTAAGTCCTTTCTCATAAATCTTTAATAGTAATTTTCCTTCTCCTTGTATTCCACAATTAACACGCAATGGATCCCCATCTCTAATACGTTATTCAAAACCTGTGCATTGATGTAAGCTTCCTCATGATGTTCGTCATCATCTACATTCATCATTTTTCTTTCATTCACACCGTGTTATTCAAGACATTGTATATATTCCTTTATTTTGTTGTCAATTCTATGTGTTAACACCAGCTTTGTAAATTCTTCATTTGTCATTCTTCTCTTGCTGATTTTTTTTTGCAACTCAATAAAGTCCACCTACATCTATACCAACCTGTATAGGAGCCACATGAGCTCTAGAGATTGCGGTGTGGTGTGGTGTTAAAGGTAAAAAGTAACTTCTGTTCCATTATCAAATATAAACCTCGTTTCCTTTCAAAGCTTTGTGTCTTCTGGTTTCTTAATCAAACAGACTGATGTGACATACGAAGATATTGTCACTTTACAAGCAACACCACCTATCTCAATTTTTTGAGATTTCAAAGAGGAAGAAAATACTCAATTTTTTTTGTAACCAATAATAGATATTTCTGAATTTTTTTTAACATCTGATACAAATATAAGACAATAGAAAATTAAAAAATGTTAAAAACAATAGAAAATTAAAACACATGAAAAAAGCTAAAAAAAATATGAAACAGAAGAAGTAATCAACGATGATAACAATACACCTTTTTGAGCGCCAAACGCAGCAGCACTCATACATACTACAACTAACCAACCCATCACTAAAGAATTAAACAACAAAAATTCCCCAATAATAAAATAGCCAAAACACATAAAAGAAAAACTAGAAAACAAAAGAAAAAAACAATCAAAATGGAAAAATTGGAGGAGAATATTATTGGGGATTTTTGTTGTATAATTCTTTAGTGATGGGTTGGTTAGTTGTAGTAAAAATGTATGATGCAATCAATGGATGCTGCTGCGTTTAGCGCAGAAAAAGATGTATTGTTATCATAGCTGATTACTTCTTCTGTTTCATATTTTTTTAGTTTTTTTTCTTTTTTAATGTGTTTTAATTTTTAATTTTCTATTGTTTTTAACATTTTTTAATTTTCTATTGTTTGTTTTTGTATTTATTAGATTATGCTGCATATGCGCCATTCTGTATAATATAAAGGGTTTTATTAATTTTTAATTAATTCAAGATTTTTTTAATAATCTGTTAAATTCTATTAATTGTAACTGATAAATATAAGACCATATATTCCTACTAGATGTGAAAAAAAAATTCAGAAGTACAGTAGAGTCTCCCTACAGCGAATTTCTCCCTATAACGAAATTTTCAATCGGAATGTTAAATAACATTCAAAATATTCTCCATATAACGAAGTGGTTGTCTCCCTATAACGAATTTTTTCCGACCTTTATCTTTTCGATTTTTGTCATTTTTGAAGAAAGTTGCTAATTTCTGCGCACACAAATCGCTCACACGTGCCTGTTTCTGGAACCACTCACATTGTTCATTCCAGCGATAACACATAACAATAGAATGCTATGTGAAGGGTAATGCATTTGTGGGGACCTGGGTTTCTACAGAGGGCGCAACATTTCTACGGGTCAAGATTCCAAGAATCGGGGTGGAGTAGGGGTGGAAACAGCAAATGGATGTGACAATACGTATTTTATGTTTATCCTTACTAGTACATGTTATTCTCTAAATTGGTGAATTTTCTTTACTTTTGAGCATTTTGTTTATACAATAAAAATTAGTATAATTTTAACAAATTTATAATAAATATTACTTCATTTTTAATTGAAAGTCATAATTAAATATTTTTGAACTTATAGCACATACTAAAAGGTTTGCAACATTTACTTAAATAACTACAAAAATCTCTAATCTCCGTACAACGAAATTTCCTCTATAGCGAATTTTTCAACTGGAACCAAGCGATTTCGTTATAGGGAGATTTCACTGTATTCGTTTTTGGTTGCGAAAAATTGAGTATTTACTTCCTCTTTGAAATTTCAAAAAATTGAGATAAGTGTTGTTGTTCTGATTTATTCTTGGGCTTAATTTATTTGCAAATTGAGTCAAAATTGTAATTTAAATTAAAACATATCATACAGTTAGATATTAAGTTTTCAGAATTCGATAATTAACAAATACTTGAATTTTTCCATTTCCAATTAATGATGCAAAATAATTAACAGGAGTCATACATATAGTTTCAGTCACTCTGCTTTTCTGTATTCAGAATGGTAATGAAGTTTAGTTTAGATAGTTTAATTATATTAATAACCCGTCCTGAAGTAACACGAGTTATTTTGGATCAGACCTCACAATTTTGATAAGTGGTAATACGACGAAAATGACTCCTGAACCAGCACCCAACTCTCCAAACTTCTACACCACACTAACGTGAGGATATTTTATTCTCGACAGGTTACCAGGTCGACGTCTATGCATCAGGCTCACATGGATGATGTATTTTCAGTGATGTATTTACAAATACAGTAAAAATTCGATTAACCGCTAATTTCGGTCATCCGTCATCGTCTTAAAAATTTCAACAAACAAGCAGGCATTTTAAAATTGTCCACATATTACTTTTACACCCTACTGAACAGGGGTTGTAACGAATAGTGATTTGGCCGAATACCGAATATTCGGCCAAATTTCAAGCCGAATACCGAATATACGGCGGTCCAATGCCAAATTTTTAAAAACATTTCACTTTTGATTGTAAATGAAATATTTCGCAAACTTTAAATGAAAACAAAATTTAATCTATACTTACAAAGGCAATGTTTGTGTGTGTGTGAACACGATGTCCAGACGAAGCTATCACACTTACAACCATGAAATTTGGCACACAAGCAGTCGTAATGGTGACTCAATGCACCTCGACGCCGGAATTTTAAAATTTAATCTAGAAAATTTTTTATTTAATGTTTTGTGTTGTTTTGGGTAATTTTTGGCACGTTCACGGCTGTAGTATCTTTTCTAATGATCGTTGAAAAACAATCAATGCACCATTGGATAGAACAAACAATTTTCGTTCTAAGGAAGTTTGTTTTGAATTTCCAACAGAATTTACTGAATTTTGAGAAATTCTTCAATTATAGTCACTTTTCCTTTATATTTTAATTCTTATTTTCTTGCATCCGACGTTTTAATAACGCTATCATTTTCAATTTTTTTTAGATATATACCGGAATATTTATCCCTGTTTTAAAACAAAATGGTCGAAATATCTTTTTTCTCTGAATTTCTATGAATTTTTTATTGATCAGTTCAAAACATTTTCTCTCGCATATCCGAATCGACGAAGCTTTCGACCGACCCAAGGTTACTCTCAGTTCCCGGAATACATTTCTACTATCCGATTTTCTGGCAGTACTAAGAGAAAGTCACGTCATACTCTGGATCATTTTATTGCGTCAGCTAATCTTAATTACTTCATTTTACTGATCCAGGAATAATTTGATTTATACTTTTTGATAGTCGCGCATATATGCTGATATCTTTCTTTAGTTAAAAGAACACGTTATTCATCTCGCTCAAGTTCCTGAGTGTATTTTCACTAAAATTCGAGGGCAAAATCAATAATATATATATATATATATAAGATCAGGCTTTACTGAGGTGAAGTGTAGTCCATTTTGGTCATGGAACAGAAAATATTTGGCTTAATCTTCTTTTATTCAGGCATTGAGGATATTACGTTATTTCTTCATAGGTAAAGTATTCAATTCTTACGTAGCTCCATGACCAGTATTCAGAAGGTTACGCCTGAGCGGCGCGTTGTTGTTGAAAGCTTACATGCTGGCGTGAAAAAGGGCAGATATGAATGCGCAGAACGCTTAAGTACCCAGAAAAGGGAATTTCCCCTTTAGAAACTCGTGACTTGAAAAGAAAGTTGTAGTGTGTTTATTATGATGAAGTAGAATAATTAAAATGAGGTGTCGTTAAGAATATTTAGGAAAGTTAAAAAATTAAAATATCATATATATATATGTTATGATTTCGTTTTCAAAAATTTTGTTTTTTTTTATATTTTGTTGAAGTCATTATGTCAGGGGCAACGCCGTGCGCGTACTGTTACTATTAAATAAAATTGATTTATTATTATTTGAATATTTAAAAAATGTTAATAAAAAGTTACGTATATTTGCAATTTTTAAATACCTTAATTCCAATAATATGAAACCCCTCATTATTTTGGGATTGCTTCTAATAAACAAAAGAGTCATCATTGCAAAACATGATTATGACAAACATGCAAGAAAATCAAAGGGATAAATTAAAATTACTAGAAGTAAAATACTATTTTGGTAAAGAACTTCTAATAGGTAAGAATGAGTGTCTACTCAATTGGAGGGAAAAAAATGCAGAAAAATTTGCAAGGTTCGCAACTTTAGCAAGAAAATATGTTTTAGCACTTGCAAGCATTACAAAATGACCATTTATTTTCTGAAGCTGATGATATATAAGTAACCATATGGAACAGACTTCTATAAATGATATGCAACGTTATTAAAAACACTTATGTACTATGCAATTTAGATTTTTTTTATAATAAATGTACCAGAATGTAATTCTGCAATATTCTTCATTATATATATTTAAAACACCATTTTTATAAAAACATTTTATCCTGAATTTATTCTGCTGAATATCTATTTAGCGTTCGGCCAGACTGAATATTCGGGAAAGGACCGAATAGGCCTACTGAATATTAGTTACATACCTAATTATATGTAACTTTATTAAATACACCCGTGCACAATGCAACTTAAAACTGAGTAAATGTTAGGAGATCATTTGATAATAAATACAACAAAATATAATTTTGCAATATTCTTTAAATGTGTATTTAAAAGCACAGTAGACAAAATTTATTATCCTGAATATATTCGGCCGAATCTCTGCTTAGTATTCGGCAAAAGGGCCGAATACCGAATAGTTGCCGAATATTCGTTACATCCCTACTACTGAATAAAGCTGGAAGAGACTGCATTGTATGGTTTTCTAAAATTAAATACATATGTATGTATTATTCACTTTTCAAAGATTTTAATTTCATTTTCGTCCCAAGACATCAGTTAAATCACGTTACTCCTTACATATGTATTAACATGTTACTCCTTGCATATGTATTAACACGTCACTCCTTACATATGTATTAACCCGTCGCTCCTTACATATGTATTAACATGTCACTCCTTACATATGTATTAACACGTCACTCCTTACATGTGTATTAACACGTCACTCCTTACATGTGTATTAACACGTCACTTCTTACATACGTATTAACACGTCACTCCTTACATACGTATTAACACGTTACTCCGGCCGCGGTGGCCTAGTGGTAAGGTCTCGGCTGTGGGGCCGGATGGTTCCAGGTTCGAAACCCGATTCCACTGAAGATCCGCCGTGTATGGGGCCTGTTGCACGTTAAATCATACATAGTGGTCAAATGTCCTCCCGTTGATGTGGCGTGGAAGTTTGGAGAGGGGGTGCCAGCTCAGGTGTCGTCCTCGTCATCTGACCGTGGTTCAAAATTACGAGGTCCGTCCCAAAATAGCCCTCGTGTTGCTTCAAAACGGGGCGTTAATATAACTAAACTAAACACATTACTCCTTACATACATATTAACACGTCACTCCTTACATACATATTAACACGTTACTCCTTACATACGCATTAACACGTCACTCCTTACATGCGCATTAACACGTTACTCCTTACATATGTATTAAGAGATTTCTGTTATCCGTCACAGTCCTCTTCCGGACGATGACGGTTAATCGCAGTTCTGTTGTATTGTTCTGAGAATTTATTTAACCTCTGTAAGGGGTGGAGCAAATGAGCGGGGCCAATGCATGCAAAAAAAAGTGATTCTTAAAAAAAATTATCTCCACTAGTTGAAATCCAATTGGGAAAGATGATTCTTTTGATAGAAGACAATAAAGAAACACCCTTAAAAAGAAGCAAATACACCTAAACAACAAACAAATGATATTCAAACTTCCATTACTTAAAAGCGTTATCGGAAGGGAAAGCGATTAAAATTGATATGAACTATTGAGTCCCAAATACTGAAAGGCTGAGATCTGTTACCTTACTAGGATTAGAAATTTAAGCCAATTTAAGTGCCAGCTTAAGCGATACCCAAACCACACAAATAAAACTAATGGATTTTGTCTGTTTTGTTTAAGATTCTGAGGACCTTCCTTTTTCAATAGATCACTCTCAAGTTCGTTTGTATTCTAGAACAGTGGATTTCCTCCATCAGCTAATTAAACTGAATTTGGAATAAATCAAGCATTCCAGCAATCCATAATATGTACGTTAATTAATCAAAGAACTGCTAGACCGAGAAGACCCGTCTTCTCCAGTGAATTAGAACGTGATTTCGGTATTTCAGCGAGATGGGCTGGCCTTAAAGAATTCTTTGCATTCCTTTGCTGCTCCAAACCTTAATTAAATTTTTGGACCGGGGTACACAGATATTAAGCTCACATAACCTAGATTCTCAATTCCGGGTTTAGTGAAAGCTTTTCTCCTTCCTTTTGTGCGCTCGTAATTTATATCCTGAATTATTAAACAGATATACAAAGACTTAGGGTGCTTAATACTATAAAACTTCAAGATTAAACCTCTTGTTAAGATCGTGTTATTAAGTTGTAGTCACCCATTTCTAATCTTAACCATTATCTGCAGCTTAAGATGAGAGGATCTTGTAGCTATCGTCTTAAATCTATTTGAATAAGACAGAGGAACGAGCATTAAATCAAACAGAATATTGTAAACTATAATGTATCGTATTAGAATTAACCACGCGTATGCTTTACTACGAAGATTAGGAGCTAATCATTTTAGAAAGTATAAGTACAATACAAAATGGTTGGTCGCGTCAGGTTGTCTTGAAGAAAATAATCATTTTAGAAACAGATATACAAAGACTTCGGGTGATTAATACTATAAAACTTCAAAATTAAACCTCTTGTTAAGATCGTGTTATTAAGCTGAAGTCACCTATTTCTAATCTTAACCATTATCTGTAGCTTAAGATGAGAGGATCTTGCAGCTATCGTCTTAAATCTATTTGAATAAGACAGAGAAACCAGCATTAAATCAA
>BGPR01004209.1:0-20406 GCA_013235015.1 Araneus ventricosus | reverse complement strand
ATATTTTCCTGCCCTGCTCTGGGTTTTCTGAAAAGTAAAATCAAATTTTCGGAATTGGAGCGTTTCTGGCTTTTAAAATCTTGGAAAGTAGTAAGTAATTAGAAAATGAACTATATCTGAATGATTAGGCTATGCAGTAATGTCTGTGAGGACTCCGCTGCAGTATTTTAGGAACACAAAACATTTTACAGTTTTTCTGTATTATAGTTCGCTTACGCGAGTAAATAGATGATGCCAAAACAAAATTGTTGACAAAACTGTTTTTGATTCCAAACTATGATTCACATAAATTAGAATGCGGCAATACTTTTATCTTCACAACATGTATATAAGATCCTTTTGTGTCGATTGTAGACTATGAAATAGTCACTACTGCAACACATAGTGAATGTTAGCTGAATATTTCTAGCAAACACAGAAGGATACCTTGAATGGCAGTAGAAATATAATTCCTATTGATAAGATTTATTTCTAAGAAACAAATATAAGAACGAAGTCCGGGAAATGCGGAAGCAAAAAATTTAGCAACGCAATAATTCCTAAAATATATATTATTCCCTAAGATGAGAGACTTCCTTTGAGGTCTAAGAATATAAAAAAAACCAACTTACATTCTTTTATAGAAACATAGGTTTTATTTGAAACATTAGTATAAAAGGCTATAATTGTAAAGCTACTGACTCTCTCCTGACTCTCTGGTAATCTTTTATCTGTTAATAACTTTCCTACTCTGAAGAAAACCTTGCTCGTAGGAAGTTAATTTCTAAAACTGAACAGTGGCTGAGGTCATAAAATTGTGTATCGTCGACGAATGTCAAAGCTCCCGCCTTATGTAAACGCAAAGCACTTTAATTTTACAGACTTTCCACCTAGTAATTAGGAATCATAAAGAACACTACTATTTTGATAATGAATAAAAAGTTCGCAGCCGAAATAATCTGTCAAAAATGTTTTATTCACGCACGTACTCAGCACGAGTAGATTATCACAAAAGTGGTAAAACTTTCGAGCCTTCAAGCCAAGAAGAAATGCTATTGGCTGCTTCTTAATTTTCTATACTTATAAAGGCAACAGTGCGTCTGCGATGTCCCACACCATCAATTTACAGCCATGACATTTTAAGTAACAGGTAGTCGTAATGGTGACTGAATGCACTGAAGCCAGAATTTGAAATTTAATCTAGAAATTTTTTTTTATTTAGTGTTTTGTGTTGTTTTCATTATGGCTAACTTTACTGGCTGTAGCATCTTTCCTAATGATCGCTGAAAACAATAATGCACATCGGATAGAAATAAACAATTTTCTTCTAATGAAATTTGTTTTGAGCTTTCAAACTAATTTACTGAATTTTTAAATTCTTAAAAATAGTCAGTTTACGCGACAAAATTTTGTTTTCGATTTAAATTTTACTGAATTCCCATGCGTAATGTCTATCTTTCATTTTGAGGCAATGATATGGAACTATTCCCTGATTTAAACAAGAAGGTTAAAATATATTTTATGGTGAATTTTACATTAATTTTTTTCGAAGTGTTAAAATATTTTCGTTCCAATTCTTCCTCCGCTTCCTCAAACATCAAGGTCGCGGTGATTGTTCCAGCATGCATTTCTTGGTCGAAACCATTTGGCGTCATACTCTCGCTTCCAGCGAGATTTTGCAGTACGTGACATGTCTGTTGTCTGTCGAGAGATCATGCTTTAATCTTTTTTTTATACTTTTTGATGACTGATATCTTGTAAGGTTACAGAAGATATGTTCATCCTGCGGTACTTGCAGAAACTAAAAAAATTGAAATATGAGCCTGAAGGAGCTATTATATAATGTGATTTCAAAGTTTAAACCCAGCTGAAGATTGTATTTTTTTAAAAAAATGTTGAATTATGATGTCATGGGCAACGCCGTAGTTGAGTGCTAGTTATTTATAAAGTTAGATTAAGAACAAACAGCGGATTTTAAATAAATAAAAAAATTCTGTTTATCCTGAGGAGCTAGCAGCCCCAGAGCCCCCCCCCCCGGTGATTCGCCAATGAAAACTGAAACTAAAGTGAATGTCAGTGATAGGTATGGGAAAAAACCTACCTTTTTTTTTGTTTCGGTTAACCGGTATTTTAGGAATTTTTTGTTCCAGTTATAACCGGTTATTTTCTGAAAAATAAAATAACCGGGCAAAAAAAGGATAGGAAAATAGACTGGAATTTAGGTTCGATTAGACTGAAATTTATCAAGTTATGAAGCTTTGAATTTCATCATCTTAGGCCAATCAACGCCAACCGCTTCCTTGAGGCGTCTGTTGTTTGGCGGATTACTGAAAGTCTTTATGAATAAATAAATATTGGCCAATGGATTGATTTCCAGTGAAAGCAGTATTACAAAATGTCTACAAACGGCGTTTGTTTTTTATATAAAAAACTAAAATCGGTTATTTTGAGTGATTATAATCGCCAGATTAAACCGGGAGTAGAAATACCTGAATAAACGAAAACTGGCGATTTTCGCAATAACCGCTATCCCTAATTCTGGATCTCATAGGCAGAGGTGGAGCAAAGCCCGGGTTGTAATTACGTAATAATCTCACTAAATTTTGCTTTAAATTCTAATATTATACATTTTAAAGTCTTAATGTATTCCAAAATCACTTTTCTTAAACTCCAGTTTCGTTTTATTTCCCGCGTTGGAGGTATATTAAATCTCTCGTTTGGCATATTTATTACTAAAAGAATATTTTAATCGTTTCCACGCGCACATATAAATCGCGAATTCGGCGTCCTTTTGGCGCTAAACTTTTCCCTAAAACACTTACGTAATTTACTAAAAACAGCTATTATTCCCTTCAATTTGATCACGTGTCTATATGTTATTCCCTTACCCGAGAAAATGCAGGGATTTCCTGTTCTTTTTTGGCTTGAAAACTTAAACTATGATGCACGTATGTCCGCCACTCTCCTAAAAATGACTTAAATATTTAGATAATAAAGAAAATTAGTTAATAACTCGGCTCGTTAATGACTATAACCACAAAAACATTTCATATATGTACACTTTGGTTGGGGGCGCCATATTAATGCCTTGCCCGGTTGGTAAATTTACTGATAGGAAACAGCTTTTGCTGATACACTTATTTCCTCTCAAAAGTGAAAATAGTTGCTGGGACCGACTAGTATTTCCAAGCATGGAAGTAATTTCATATGCCAATTTTCAAGAGAAGAAATCTAAGAACTCAGAAGTAAATTTATTGAATTTTATTTTCAAATCTAAACAGCTTTGGATCTCGATTATTTTATTATCGGCTGCTACAATATTCGCTGCTATTGGTGGGGGAAATGGTGCATCGATGCAATGTGCGTAGAAATCGGTCACTGGTGAATGGCGCGTCTCGTTATTAACCCTCTGAGGACAGGTAACTTTTTAGAACACTCAGATCAGGTTGGCGCACTTTATACGCCATCCAATTTTTTCCAATTCTGTGCTTATTTACTTATATAAAACTTTATTTTTCATAGTGTAATAAGATTAGGGGTTTGAATGGATTGATAATATGCACATTTGTGTCTGAATTTTAGCCTCTATCACCTTTGTTAACTGGATTTCTTACACCTCAATTTTGATTTCGGTGAACTGTGGCGCACATTCTACGTCGTACCTGTCCGCAAAGGGTTAATAGTTATGTATAATTAGGTTTTTTAAAATTATGCTACAAAGTTTTTGTTAAAAATATTGTTATATAAAGTCATGTTTGCCGGGCCGCAAAGATATTCCTTCTGGACTGCTAGTTTGATACTTTTGATGTATTAAAAATATAGTCACTCTACGATGACCAATATGAATGAATCAACAGAAAGAGAAATTAATATGAAAATATTTTGTTAGCACTTAATTATCTCTTTATATCTCATCACAATCTTCCTCCCCCCCCCCAACTAAATAGCCATATACCTTACCTCTCTGTCCTCCCCCCATCCGAGTTTTAGTGTGTCCCGGATTGAAATTCGAAATCTGGACACTTTAGTACCTTATTATAAGGTGGCCAACTTTTTAACAACGAAAAGAAAGACAGAAATAAAGTGAAGGAAAAAATATCTTAAATAAAAGAAAAATTTTGTTCATTGCAACTATAAAACATAATGCACTATAATATGATGAATGCAGACAAGGCTACATTTTAAATTGTAATTATGCTTACAAGCCTATTAATTATTATTTAAATTGACACTTTTCCATAGAATGAGTATTTTTTTATCAATGTTATCATCTTCTAACAATTTTACGGAAATATCTGAACAATAAACGTTATTCATATTGAATTTTACGGCAAGAGCTGCAGTTAGAGTGCCAGTACTAAATCCTTTCATACCGAGCGAGGCGGTCCCGAACGGTCTAAAAACCTCCCCTTAACAGCGACGAAGGCCGGTCTGAGGCGGTTGGCTTCTTTTGAGGGGAGGTGAGGTTTTGAGATCGCTTAGGAGATAAGCGCGGTAGGGGTGTCCAATTATCCTTACCAACCACAGCCCATTTCTGTGTGCCTTAAGGGAAGGTTATAGCAGGGGATTGGGTAAATGACCACACAGGTTGGGAAAGTCCAATTCATGTTGCTTCCTCCCAAAAAGACCCGGTTTTAAAGGAGCTAGAAGAAAAAAGGTTCGACTTAAGAACATGGTGCGGTCCGCCAAGTTGAATTTTCCTCGCCAAATTGATTCTTCATTTTGTTGGCAACCCTAAAACTTGAAGCCAGAATTTCTCATTTGCGTCAGAAATTGAGAAAATTCATGCTAAATTTCATACAGTTTTACGTACTATTTCCAATTTTAGGTAGTATTTACATTTTTTGCCATGGCTGTCATTAGAATCGCCACCATCTTGAAACCATCCAAAATGGCTGATATTTGGCGACTTTTTGGATGGCTGGCGCAATTTCCCAGTTTGGCGAGAAACCGCACGATGTTTTTAAGTCTTACCGAAAAAAGTCGCCTCCGGATTAAAGAGTCAACCCTGATTTCTCCTATCTCCAAAAATCATAAGCATTTGAAAATACTCTTACAACTGCTGCATTAGTTCCAGTACAGTGCAATGAAAATTGAACATGAATAAATAAATTTTCACATGGAATATGTTCATTTTTGAAACCACTAATTATTTCCACCCATCTTTTATCAATTTCATCGTGTTTATTTACCCATTGTATTAACTTTTCAGAAATTAAATATATATTCAGTCTTCTATTTTCAAATATTGAAAAGGAGGACACTTTTCGAGGGAGGTCAGAACTTGGAAAAGGAGGTCTGTCTTCCCTAAAGCGGTTGGTCACCTTACTTATTAGCACAAGATAACCTATAGTATTCATTCGACATCTCTACGATCTTGTGTGGCCTTCATAATATCGTAGCAACATAGTGGAGATATCGTAGAATATCTTGTGCTAATAAAGTTAGATTTTTGATAACAAAGAGGAACGCGTGCAAAACTATCGAAACAGTATCTATGAATTAGTCTTTTTACTTTCTGCATGAAGTATAAAGAGAAAGTATTGTAATTGCCGTACCTGAACTCGAGATTTTATTGAATCTCCACGTTTAGACTCCTGATTCCGAAAAAGGCCAATTTTGGAATTATGTCTGTCTGGTAGTGTGTGTGTGTCTGTGAATATCGATAACTCGAAAACTATTAGAGCTACGGGATGTGAAATTTTGGTATGTGGTCTTTAAAACATAATTTGGTTCTATCAAATTTTGGATGTGGTCAACGGGAAGTCTGTCTGTCTGTATGTTCCTGGGGTTCATAAAGAACGCTATAACTCCAAAAAACTTGAAAAGCTTGGGGATGGATAAAATTTATACACAGTTTTATCGTGGATGAATGTAGGTCCGTATAAAATTTTGGGCCAAACTGTCAAAGGGTTGACTGTCTGTCGGTCTCGTATAATCGCATACTTGTTCAGTTTCTGAAATCCACACCCCTGTGCATGCCTGCTAGTGGCAATGCCTGTGTGAAGGACGTCTGAAATCCAGCAGTTTGCCAAAACAAATTCTGGAGGATTTTGTAAGGAAGCAAACATTTAGGAGTCTGTCCTGTTGGTGCAAAAGAATGAGCAGAGGATTTGAATTTGTTTTCATCCTCAAACCACGCGTGGTTCCAACTTTGGTTTACTCTTATAGTTGTGTTCTGACGTCTTTTTATTATCTTCTAGTTTTCTTGCTACGTGTTAGGAGTATACGAGAAAGTTTAGGAGACCACTCCGCTGGTTTATCTACAAATTATAAGTGTTTAGGATATGTAAAAATTAATTACAAATTAGAGTCTTATTAAATCAAAAAAATTGTGAGCCGTTTAACATAAACATCAATTTAGAAAAATGCTATATTTACTCATAAACGATAACCGGTGGCGAAATCCAGAATTTAGTCTGAAGCGTCTGAAGTCATAAATCTTTTGTATCGCGTGACGAGATATCACACCTCATGTAATATCGTAAAGCTAAAAACACTTTAACTTTACAGACTTTTTTCACCCGACAAAAGCAATCTAAGAAAACACAAATTTCAATAATTTAATAAAAATACAATGAAATAACTATCATTAAAAATGTATACGCTTCGACCGCAATACGATTACAAGTACAAGTAGAACGACCAGAAAGCAGGCTTTTCCTGTCGCCTGAAGCAATGTTGTCACGATTTTATTATCTTTTTTAAAATAAAAAATTAAGAACAAACAGCTATAGTGATTTTAAATAAAATCAAGAATTTGAGTTTATATGGAGCTTTGAGACCCTAGCCCCCCTGAGTCTAGCTACTTGACGATAACAAAGCGTAATCATTCCGATGGAAAGGTGATAAACCCTAATATAAGAATGCTGTTACAAAAATTTAAAACTAAAATCATCGAGAATTTTATCTCAGCAGAAAATATTACACCAGTAAAATACTCCCTGAAAAATAATAATCTATTATCATTTAATTAACTAACTTTGAGGAAAGTTACAGGTTAAAAAGAAACAAAATCGTTCATGGGAAAATTTAACAGAAAATATATTCATATAAAAAGAAAGCAAGACATTCTAAGATGACATTTTTGCATGAACTTGCGGAAAAGATTACCACAAATATATTTAAAATGTTAAATGCTACTTTGACCATGGGCACAATGGAGAATTTTGAAAATTACTCATACATTTTTTATATGATTAAAATTGATCTAATTCAAACTGAAATTTCAGTGAATGTAATTATTAGCCCTTTGTGAAAATTCCAAATAGTTTCAGTTTTTTTATTGATTAAAGAAGGAAGAGTTATTTTAAATTTTAACATATACATAATCAAAATCTTTATATCAACACAGTTATTCATTATTACACTGGTAAACTTCAAAAATTAAATGACAAAGATTAGATTTCATCCAAATTGCTTTTAAAGCAAATAAGGGTAAGACTTAAGAACATGCGGTTTCTCGCCAAACTGGGAAATTGCGCCAACCATCCAAAAGTCAAGCCAAAATATCCGCCATTCATACTCAAGATGGCAAGGATTCTAATGACAGCCATGGCAAAAAATGTAAATAGTACATAAAATTGCAAATAGTACATAAAATTGTATGAAATTTACCAAGAATTTTCTGAAATTCTGGCATAAATTAGAAATAATTCTGGCAAAGTTTCAGGTTTGCCAACAAAATGAAGAAGGTTACCACATTTGGCGAGGAAAAGAAATTCAACTTGGCGGACCGCACCATGTTCCTAAGTCGAGCCCAAATCAAATAAGATTAAATTTAATAAACATAGTTTTTAAAAACACACTTTTACTAGTGTATGATATGTTTATTTTAATTATTTTCTACTTTTAAGTCTTTAATTCATATTTATAAAGATTATGGAATCTTATAACCAACTATTTTCAGACCCTACTAGTTTGGAATCGAAACTCAATTAAAACATTCCAATAGTTGATAATAAGTATCAGAAAATATTAAAATAATGTACTCTCATCGAGTTTACACGCTTGTCAAAAATTCCAAAACTCTATCACATCAGGAAGAGAGTGAAAAATTCATTAGAAAATTTCATATTTACAAACACGAATCAAGTCAAGTTAAATAGAAGTGTCTAATAATAAAATGAACTGACCAAAACAAGAGAGTAAACAACCGTTAGAACGATGCCATTCCAGTCGCAGAAAAAACGAACAATTCATCAATCATGCAACCAAATATCCCACCTAAAACGGCGAGTTGTCCATTTGAAAAATCATTTCCATTCGATCATTAACCAAATACCAGCTATTCTAAGCCCAGCCAGCAAAGCGAAACGAAGCGAGAGGCCATCACTCGGTTTTGATTTATGCTTCTAATCTGTATTGGATATGATTCATTGCGCCTGGAAGTCGAAAGTGTATGCTGAGTGCGCATCGCGTGCTAGAAGTAGCGTTATGCGTGTAAAAGCTCAAGGTGAAAGGTTAAGCGGAAATCCGAGTGAGCCTTTTTGGTTAACAACTAGTATGGTTCGGCGTGATTCATCGTCTTTTGACTATAAAGTAATGGATTGTTTTGGGAATTTGACGCCTGAATACTGCTTTTTTTCATGAGTTCTGCACATGTTTCTTTCAAATATGCTACATCGCAGAAACTAATTTCATGTGAATAAATTATTAAGTACTGAAGTCGTTTTAGTTCAAAGGGTAAAGTCAGTGGCGAATCTAGGATTCGGCTCTGGGGGCTGAGGTCATAAAAACTTTGTATTGGGGCCGTCCATAAATGATGTCACACTTTTTTTCAGTATTTTTGACCCCCTCCCCCCCTTTGTCACAAAGTGTCACACTTCACCATACCCCCTCCCCCCCTTGTCACATGTCACGCTATATTATATAAACATATACTTACAGTACAGAAACAAAGCACTACGTTATAGATCATATTTCAAATTTTATTTTTAAACTTTAACTATGTGTTTTAATGACATTTGTGAGCATAACAATAATAATGATTATATGTGTACTTATTTTGTATGAAATAAGATTAAGGTTTACAACAAAAAACCTAATAATATACAATAGTATTAAAATATTAATATAAAAGAGCAATTGAAAACAGTAGTATTTTGGAATTTGAATTTCATATATTTTATGAAATATATATATGCTATAAATCTTATCTTTAATTTATGAACACAAAATACTCTTAAACAGATTGAATTTAAAAAAACGCCTAATAAGATTAATCTGTTTGTACCACTATCAGTTCTACCACTCACCCACGTGGGGAGACGTATCTTTTGTTGGACATTTCAAGGGTGTGACAGAGGGAGGTTTTCTTCTAATGGTAAAGAATTTCTGCTGCTACCATATTCTCAGAACCTACCCTGAATGCATTTTTCCAAAAGAAAGGAATATAACTGAAAAAAATCACATGAAAGTTGTTTTAGCCCCGATTAAAAAAAATACCCTCAAATTTTGTTAATTTCAAAATAACTTAAAAATTTATTCTGCTGATTTTAAATGCTTTTATTTTAACCAAAATGTGTGATGTCACATTTCTTGTTACCCCCTCCCTCCCCCTTGTCACAAACTGTCACAATTTCACAAACACCCTCCCCCCCTCCAAGCGTGACATCATTTATGGACGGCCCCATCGTCGTGATGAATATCTAAACCTCAAGGCTAAAGTGAATCAAACCTCTTTAACTTGACAGACTTTACTCACCTGACAATAAGAATCATAAAAAACAACACAATACTTTCGATAATTTAATAAAAATTACAATGAAATAACTAGCCAAAAAATGTCTTCGACCGCGTCAAAGTTACAAGTACAAGGGGAATGACTACAAAAGTAGGAAAATTTTCGAGCTTGTCAAGCCAGAAAGTAATTTTGAAACGTTTTTATTATTTTTTTAAAAGAGGGAAATTAAGAAAAAACAGTAGTAATGATATTAAATCAAGAATTCTGTCTTGGCTCTGGGAGGGGGGGGGGGGGGGGCTGTAGCCCGATAGCCCACCCCTGGATTCGCCACTGGGTGAGGTGAATATATGTCTGAGATTAACGAGGATAGTCTCGAATTTTGACTGTTTGATGCCGGATTGGAAAAAGTGTCTCAAATTTGTCTAAAATTTTTATTAAATGTCTCGGATTGTCCTGAATTTTACTTGCAAATAAACAGCTCATATTAGAAAAATATAAACTAGATTTTATTTTTAAAAAATGATTAAAAGGGTAATTTGAAATCCCAACATCAGGAATACGGATAAATAAATAAATAAAAATTAAGGTATAAGCTTTTATTCAAAACTAGCCGTACGCGCACAGCGTTGCCCGTGGAATTAGGACTTCAACAAAATGGGAAAAAAGTATGCCCACAATGACACGAAAAAGTTTTGAAAACAAAATCAAAACAAAAGATACACATCGGATTGTAGAAATACATGTTGGGAATGGAAGCATATGACGTCACCTGCCGCGAGGAAGGTCACTCATCCGGAGAAACTCTCGCTGTTAAATCTCGCTAGCAAAAAAACTGTTTGAACTGATCAGGGAAAAATTAATGTAAAAAAAACGGAAAAAAAGATATTTTAACCGTTCTTGTTTTAAAACCGTCAGAAATGTTCCAGTTATAAGCTGAATACAAATGAAAACTATAGAAATGTTAGAACGTCAGATGATTTGAAGAAATCTTTGTTAAAATTACCATAAAAGTGACTATTTTTCAAAATTTCTTCAAAATTCAGTAAATTACGTTAGACGTACGAAACAAACTTCATTAGAACGGAAATCGTTTGTTCTTTCCAATGGTGTAACTGTTTTTTTTCGTACAATTATTCGAAGCCATGCTGTTGAGAAATGAGTGCGAAAAATCACCCAAAACAACACAAAATATTAAATAAAAAAATTTCTAGATTAAATTTTAAAATTCCGGCTTCAAGGTGCATTCAGTCACCATTACGACTACCTGTGTGCCAAATTTCATGGTTGTAAGTGCGATAGATTCGTCTGGACATCGCAGACATACACACACACACATAAACATTGCCTTTTATAAGTATAGATGCTCTTTAAATGAGAAAATACATTAACACATTATAATTTCGTCAAAATGACATCAAAAGTAAAAAATAATTTTTCTGATTACAATAAAATGCATGGTTCGAATGAAAGCGTGGGCGCCTTATATAGCACCTTATATTTTGTGTATATTTCCTTAAATAAATGTCGTATTCCTAGAAGGTAAAGGCTCCCACGCTTTTATTCGAACCATGCATTTTATTATAATCAGAAAAACTATTTTTTACTTTTGAGTTCATTTTGACGAAATTATAATGTGTAAACCTATTTTCTCACTTAAAGAGCATTTTGAATAAAAACTTATACCTTGAATTTTTTTTATTTATTTATATTTTATTTTCGACTTTTTAGTGAACGGCTGACACGAATACACACGATATGTTAGGTATAGTAAACCAAATTCAATTATTGAATTCTCAAATATAAAACACATAAAATATTAAAATTATTATATAAATATGTATAATTACATTTTAAAAATGATTTAACCCTTTAAATTTCACTATATGTTTCGTTATATAAATTACTAAAATTATTTCAGAAATGAGTATTAGACACCTAACTGATTATAAATATGTAAGGAAAAATATTTAGCATTTTTTATTTTCAAGAAATTTGTGGCTTCACATTGAAGCCAATGAAAGGACACGGCTATTTTTCCTCCGAATAAGTTGTCATCGAAATACGATTTAAATTATGTACTTAATTTATAAGTAAACGTGAGTATTCAGAATACTCAACCTTCATAAAATCCAATATTACTTTCGAAAATGCAATTTAAAAAATATCCATTTGTGCAAGGGCATCATTTTGTTTCTATTACAGATCGAAAGCAATTTAGGTCTTTCAATACCGATATCTTTGTGAATACTAACGGTATTGAACTAGAATTTTTTTATAAGTTGGCCACTATATCTGGCTCTTAAGTTATGCAAGAAAAAAATATGCTACGTTTCGCCCATGCGCAATAAAAAAAAAAATGCTCAATGTGTGGTTTCACTGCGAAATCACTGAACACGAAAGGTTTAATGACATTAACTTCCTGAAATATAAATCCGTAATATATTACGCGATAACTTACAATTATTATCAACAATGTAATAGAAAAAAAGAGAATCGATCTACACAACTTTTTCTTTTTGCTTTGAGTGTGAAACGTTTGGTTCACACGAAGTAAAAAAAAATCTGGTTCTTTGCGAATTCTAATAGAAAGTAAACCCAAGACGCGTGGAAACACGATCTATTACGTCATTCATCGGTGAAGCGCTGGAAGTATAGCGTATTTTCTGTTAGCTTCGTGGTGTTGTTACAACCCTACGTAACGTGAGGTTACCACCTTCCGAAATTTATCGCCCAAATATAGGGATAAAATTTTAATATCATTTTGTTAGATATAAAATAGATATAGATTGCAGAATTTTGCATAATATTGTATTGTCACCGGAAACCCACCACAATGCTAAATTTCAAAGCTGTAGCTCGATTGGAAGTGAGTAAGAAATCGATCTCAAGATTTGAGGACACGACAGTCAAGTTGAATAAAAGCTTATAAAAATCAGACGTCTCCGATCAACTAGGACAGTCCTGATTTTCGACTCTTCGTCCTAGATTGTTCTGTTTTACTTATCAATAAATAGCCTGAATTTCCTCTATTGTAAACTTACATTGATTATCAGTATAAAGACTTGTGGATTCAATTATAACATCGTCCGAAATGTAAGGAAAGTGGTATTTAAGAACTTCATTTCTTGAGTCTTTGTAAGTATTCATATAAATTCCATTACCTCTACTCATTCTCTTTAGGTTCAACTTGTTGCATTCGTTTCGCTTAATGATGTCATATGGAATACCAAATAAATTCTTTTGGCACGTTATCCAAAAAATTTCCGAAACATACCCTTGTTTTGCAATTCAAAATTTCCTTTTTGCAGTTAGTTAATTCTCTTTGTAAATTAACCTTCTGACAGTTCTTCTTCCAAACTAATACTTGCTTGAAATCGCCTTCTCAAGGTCCTCCTGACTTTTTTCTTCTCTAATTTGGGTGATTTCCACTAGCTTATTCTGCTTTTGAATTATAGCGTCTGCATGTGACTCTGCACATACATACAGACAGACTTCCCGCAGATGATTTTTGTCCAAAATTTGACAGAACCTACAAATTATGTTTTTCTAAAGCACCACATGCCAAATTTTATCCCTTTATCTCTCATTGCTCTGAGTTATCGTGGCAAGTTCACAGACAATAATACACAGACATTGGTCAGACAGACATAATTCCAAAATTATGTTTTTCGAATTAGGAGGTCTAAAATCGTGGAGAGATTCGTCAAAATCTCGAGTTCAAATTTTTTGACAGATTACACATTTCTTTGTAAGTACTCTGCATACGAGAAAGTAAAACCAGACCCCGGATTGGTTTGAAAATCCTTGTTTATATTTACTGAACCTTGTCTTAAAAATAAATCGAATTTTTTTAACCCTATAAATAACCCCTTTCAGGTATCATCAAATGGTTTCTAATAAAAAAAATTTTTTTCAAAATGAACTGAACTTTAATATTTAAAAATTAGTTTCTGAAAAATTCATCTTTACCTACTTACATCTAAAAAGTAAGAGATAATTTTGGGTGTTTGGAGCTTGAATGCATCTTTCCATTAGTAGTTTAGAGCAGTTTTTTCAAAGCACATAGAATTTTATTTCTCGCCAAAAGTACTGATGTTGTTTTGGTGTAAATGCTTAGTCGTTCTATGTTTTTATTCTTTGACCACCAGGTTGAAAAGAATGTCACGAATATTGTTACTAATAATATGTTCTGCAACCGCTTTTACCTTGTTCATAATTTTCTTCGTAATTAATTTCTACGATTCTGAAATTTTCAGTTCTAGCTTTAATAGCATTAGAATATGATAACATTTTTTCAAAATGCATAAAAGAGTTCTGCAGCAAACTTAATTTGAAGATTTCCAATAATGTGTAGACTTGATATCATGACAAAAACGTTGTTGGTGGTTACAAAGAGAAAGCGTTGTGAAATGGAAAAAATTGAGGGGGCATCGATGCTACTGAAATCCTGATAAACCAAAATAATTTCTATTTTGACTGCACATTTGTAGTTAAATGAAGTTCAGTGTCGGTTTTGAAGCGAGAAAATCCTCCAGGCTTTCGCGCCCGCCACAGCCGGGGAGTGGAAGATTGTCCACGACTGTGGCGGCCTCCATACACAGTCGATCATTGCGGAATTCGGTTTCTGAGCCTGGAACCTTTCTATCCTGAAGCTGAGATTTTATCACTAGCTACTTCAACCTCTAGTTTGATGAAGAGAAACGTGATTTATTTAAACCAATTTTCTTTTAATCGACTGAGTCAAAACTTTAATACACATCTATAATTTTGGCTTCAAGACCAGGTACAAATTTCATTTATCAAGCTCTATGCGTTTTGTTATCGCAATAGACAGCTAGACTGACACCAATCCGTTGACGGATTCATCCAAATTGACGCAGATAATTCCCAGAGAACCGTATTGAGTTTCATCTGTTCACATCGTTACGTTTTGAAATTACTTTAGTTTAGTTACAATTGAAAACAGAACCGAGCTTAGATCAAATTCTATTTTTTCAACAAGACAACGACCTCAAACATATAGCGAAATTGTGAATTATTATACAAGTATAAAATGTGATTGCATACCCACCTGGAGACCAGGACCTCAATGTTATTGAAAATTTGCGATCTAAATTGAAATATATGCCTGTGAAACACAAACATCTATACTTATAAAAGGCAATGTTTGTGTGCGTGTGTGTGTGTATTTGGTTCGCGATGTCCAGACGAATCTAATGCACTTTACAGCCATGAAATTTGGTACACAGGTAGTCGTAATTGTGACTGAATGCACCTCGAAGCCGAAATTTTAAATTCTTAATCTAGAAATTTTTTATTTAATGTTTTGTGTTGTTTTGCTGATTTTTCTGCACCATTTCAATAGAATGGTTCGAATAATTGTACGACAAAAAAATAGGATAGATCCATCGGAAAGAGCACGCGATTTCCGTTCTAATGAAGTTAGTTTTGAATTTCTAACGTAATTTACTGAATTTTGAGAATTTTTAAAAAATAGTCAGTTTTCTACATGTAAATGTTAGTTTTGTTTTTTTAAATTTGTTAACCGACTTTCTAATAACACCATTATTTTCAATTTTTCAAGTAGCGTATAACTAGAACGGTTCTCTGATTTAAAACAAGAACGGTTAAAATATCTTTCCTGTTTTTTTAAAATTAAATTATCTCTAAGTACAGATGAAAGTTATTTTGTCGAGGAAATTTCTAGTGACAGTCTTCCGGAACGCAGCTTCAATTTGATGATGAAGGGTCAGGTGACGTCATCATAACCTTCGGAGCTTTTGTCATGTTCTAAGAATTTTTTTCATTTTGTTGAAGTCCTGATTCCACGGGCAAATAATTTTTTATATTGTTTTGATTAATGTAATTTTGTACTGTTTTTTCTTACATGTTATTATCGCGGAAAAAATAAGCGGGAAAATCTATACTGTGTATCTTTTGTTTTGAAAACTTTTTCGTCATTGTGGGCGATTTTTTTTTATTTTGTTGAAGTCCTGATTCCACGGCATCGCCGTGCGCGTACTGCTAGTTAGGAATAAAGAACACTTTAGAAAACAAGAAGGAATGGGCAAAAAAATAACCCCTCAGTGGACACTAACGCTTGATTAACTCAATCCATACCGTTTAGAAGCATATTTTGAAAGCAAAAGGATATGCACAAAATATTAGTTCATAATTTTTTCTTTTTTATTAACAGGTATACTCTTAGTACTCAATTTTGTGCTAAAAATTTTAGCTAGGACATAAGAAATTTGTAACTTTGACATAAAGTTTATTTTAATAAAAATATTATCAATCTCTTTGTTCTTGTTTATACGTTCTATATGTTTCTTAATGTGTCTTTTATTATTCTTTCAGCTAATAAGCTTAAAAATTAATTCATTATAACATTTTAACACCTTTAATGAACAGAGAGTGTAGTGTATACCCAATTTTGGGAGCCACTTGACTTATTCTAGTATATAATTTCAAGTTTAAATAAATTACTCACAGATACTGTGCAAAGATATTCTTACACAAGTAAGAATAGATAAAGCTTCTAAAAAATAGTTTTGTGAATCGATTTTGTAGTATAATTTAAATGAAGACTTGTTTTGTTTATTTACACAACAGAAAACGATAGACCAACTGACTCTGAATAATGGTAATACATTATTTCAAAATAGTCTAATTTTAATTGTTCTATTTTTTCGAAAATCTTACAAAGCTAAAACTGACATGTTGACAAAACTACTGTTGTGGCTCGAAGATGTTCTGAAAAGAGAAAATTTAAGGGTTTTTACCTTGTAATCTCTGAAATTTATCTGGCTGCTTTTCCAGCTTTGTAAAAGTATTCGCATTTTTATGACAACTTTCAATGACTTACTAGCTGTGTGTCCCAGCGTTTCAGGGGTTATCACGAATAATAGATATTCTCTATGGAGAGAAGTGAGGTCACGTGAGACCTTGGGAACCATATATTAAATGCCCTGGCCTGTTTTTTTCGCTACAATCAACAAATATTGTCGTCATTTTCCCTAACAAATGTTATGAAGTTAAACACTTTAATACAAAACAAGAAAGAAAAAAAGCATGAAAAGGATTTTTTCATTGTTAATAAATCCAAACACAGAGCTCGCTCAAAAAAAGAAATACCCAATTCTCTTTAAACAAATAAAAAAATGCAAACACCGGATGCGAAACCAATAATAGGAAAAAGAATTTTGCCGTGAATGACTCCCCATGCTGCCACTAGATGGCATCACGACAATTCATTCATTTTGAAGTTTTAATTAATACTTTTAACCACTATAATTTCGGAATTTGCTAGTCGAATGATTTCGGATTATTTTTCATCTTTTGGTACTTACGGCTAGTTTCCCAGGATTCAGTGGCTCGTGAGAAGATAGAAGGACATAGATGTACATATGTTTGTTTACCTTCGAATTTTAGATAGATAAGTCTAATACTGGATTTAAATAATTTTCAATTTAAACCTATTAGCTGGTCAAGCCGGATGTGGAATTTTCTTCGTTTTGTTATCAATAATTCTTTTTTAATAACTAGTGAGGAATCATTCAGTTTGAGGCCATAAAATAAAAAAAAAAAAAAAAAGTGTGGAACGGTAATAATTATCACCCCTTAATTATTACATAGGTTTATCCAATCCATATATACTGTGTTACATACTTTTTACATTTCTTTGATACCGTAATTCTACAGATGGCTGTTTGCTTTTGTTTCTAAAATGAATGTGCCTCAAAGGATATAAGTTGAAATATGTGTCGAATTATGAAGCATGTGCAAAATCTCGCATTTTCATGTCTATATTATGAAAACAAAATTAAGACAAAATAATCTTATATCTCGCAAGACTCAGTAAATTGATATTTTATAATTCAATAAAATATGAAATCACCGCTTCTGTCAATTACCTGTTTCATGTATGCATCAAATGTGTTTCACTGTGTCTTCAAATATTTTTAAACTGCATGGAAGTAAACGAGATTTTGATCTATTTTAATTTTGTATACATGCATGAAAAAAACATGTTAAATTTTGGGGTGTTTGTAGAGGCATTTGCAAAAAAAAATAGTTCACGGACGATTAATGTAAGATTTTCATTATTGAAGCACTGCAAAGGTGTTCAGGGTCATTTTAGCATATTAGGATCATATTTACGAGTCCATGTCAAGATCATTCTTTTGCGGACAACGTTGGCCGTGCGCTGTCGCTGCAGTTAAAATCAGAGCAAACCAGTGGGAGTAGCCCTCTGAAACTTCTTCTCGTATACTATTGATCAAAAATTTAATATTTCCCTCCCCTCGGTGGGATGAAAAATCGAACCCATTGTAACCCAGAATGCACGAATATCAGAAGGTTTTACAGTGTAGATTATAGTGATTGTAAAATATTTAGGTGAAGAATCATATTCAAAGAGATGCCTATGTATTAAAACTTAGCAATATTTATTTTCCATCACACTCTAGCAAGCTCCGCTAATGCGAGGGCGCGAGCGAGCGAAAACAAAACAGGAGATAAAACGAATCTATCACAAACTCCGTCTCAAGGACAAAGTGACGTAATCCTTCCGCTTGCTACCAGTACGCATGCGCATGGAGATAACATTCGTTTCAAAACTAAACAAGTTTGCGATAATACAGACCGACAGACAGTCAACCCGTTGACGGATTTGGCCCTACATTCATGATCATAAAACTGTGTAACAAATTTTATCCATCTAGCTATTCAAGGTTTTGAGTTATAGTGATCGCATGACCGCGGGCAGACAGACAGGCAGACTTCCCGTAGACGGATTTTGTCCAAAAGTTGATAGAAACATACAAATTATATGTAAAGATCACATACCAAAATTCATCCCCGTACCTCTAATATTTTTCGAGTTATCGTGTTCACAGACAGACATAATTCCAAAATTTTGTTTTTAGAACTCAGAGAGGTCTAAAACGTGGAGATTCGTCAAAATCCCGAGTTCGAGTTTTTTGACGATTACAATACTTTCTCTTTATATACTTCGTATACGAGAAAGTAACCAGCGGGAGTGACCTCCCCGAAACTTTCTCGCATACGACCAGTAATGTTGGGTGGGTATACACCCAGTTGGTAGGTAAATAATTTTGGGGTATTTACCCAAGGCCTGGTTATTTTGAAAAAAAAAATTATGAATGGTGATTTACAATGAAACATATAAAATTTATGAATTCCAGAAACTTAATATTTTGCAAAAAAATTGCGTATGTTCGCAATTTTTACGTGCGCTGAGGTACCACAACTTTATTTAACGTTTTTGAGTATGAATCTTATTATAGATATCGCACAACATTTCACTACACCTCTGGTTAATCACAGGAGTCCATCTGGAGAATATCAAAAAAGAAGTTTCGTTTTGGGGATTGTCATAATTTCCGAAGCGCGTGTTTGCGGCTCGCTTCAATTTCCGACAAGGTCAAACGCCAACCATACTCACTTGAGTAAAATAAGCGAAACGCTCGCCAACGCACAGTCGTAATGTGCATTTTGAACTAAATATGCAATTTGAACACCTGTTTTTCAACCGATTGAGATGAAAATTGTGCACAGATCTATAATTAATGTTAGCATCCGCGATATCCAGTTTTATTTATCTAAGCCAAAGGGCTTATAAGATACAAATATATGATTATACAGACCGACAGACAGTCAACCCTTTGAAAGATTTGGCCCAAAATTTTATACGGACATACACTCATGACGATAAAACTGTGTACCAAATTTTATCTATCTAGCTATTCAAGTTTTTGAGTTATAGTGTTCACATGACTTCGGACATACAGACAGACAGACTTCCCTTTGACAGATTTTGTCCAAAATTTGATAGACACCTACAAATTATGTTTAAAGACCACATACCAAATTTCATTCCCGTAGCTCTAATAGTTTTCGTGTTATCGTGTTCACAAACACACAGAC
This sequence comes from Araneus ventricosus, assembly GCA_013235015.1. NCBI lineage: Eukaryota > Metazoa > Arthropoda > Arachnida > Araneae > Araneidae > Araneus > Araneus ventricosus. The sequence goes on along the minus strand of BGPR01004209.1, from coordinate 794 downwards.
AGAACTCCAAAATTGTGTTTTTCGAACTCAGAGAGGTCTAAAACGTGGAGATTCGACAAAATTTCGAGTTCGAATTTTTTGACGATTACAATACTTTCTCTTTATATACTTCGTATACGAGAAAGTAAAAAGGGCAGTTAAAAATGAGCAGAGAGGTTATATACGGGGAAAAGGGTATTTCCCTGAAAAGACTCGTGACTCGAAGTGAAAGCGCTTCTTACGATGGAAGTAGAAGTAATTAAAAATTAAGTATCGTTAATAATTAAAGAAAGTTAAAAAATTAGTTTATCACATACATATACATTTATTCCCGAGATGGCCGAATCCGTGCGGTCCAAACGACAGGTCGCACGAAGCAACCCCACCCAAACAATTCAACTTTCTAGCTACAAAGGGTCGAATAAAAACAAAAGCAGAAAATTAAATATTCAAAGTTGAAAAACAAGGTTAAACAATTCTTTGAAAATCTCAAAAAAGGCCTAACCAAAAAATTCAATTTTTAGTAACTTTTTGAGTTTTTTAGAGTTAGTTTTTTAATACTGTATATCAGAGGTAAACTACTTAAGTGACAATTTTAGCATATTTTATAGGAGTCCCAAAAGAAATCCCAGAGCGCAATGTATTGCATTAAGAAATTTATTTTTTAAGTGCTGTTCTATTTTATTCTTTTCAAGTTTGCGGCCAGGATAATGCAAATTCGATAAAAATTTAAAAATCAGAAAAATTGGACTTACGATAGTTTATCTTTCAGGTACAGAATTAAGGCCCATACTGCACACATCCGGAAATGCGCA
>BGPR01004208.1:0-116991 GCA_013235015.1 Araneus ventricosus | reverse complement strand
TAAATCTGTATGGGGTTATAAATCTGTATGGGGCTAGAAGAAATTATGCTCAAAGATATGGCTAAAATATGGGGGTGCTTCGAAGATCCCATGGTTCATCCATATACCCAAGAACAAAGTCTGTAATGCTAATAGTTTTCGAGATATAATGAAAAACGTACTGCGCATGCGCAAAGATATGACTAAAATATGGGGGTGCTTCGATGATCCCATGGGCCATCCATATACCCAAGAACCAAGTCTGTAATGTTAGTAGTTTTCGAGATATAATGAAAAACGTACTGCGCATGCGCAAAGATATGGCTAAAATATGGGGGGGTGCTTGATGATCCTGATGGCCATCCATATACCAAGAAACAAATCTGTAATGCTAATAGTTTTCGAGATATAATGAAACGTATGCATGCGCAAAGATATGACTAAAATATGGGTGCTTCGATGATCCACGGCCATCCATATACCCAAGAACAAATCTGTAATGCTAATAGTTTTCGAGATATAATGAAAACGACTGCGCAGTGCAAAGATATAGACTAAAATATGGGGTGCTCTATGATCCCATGGCCATCCATATCCAAGAACCAAATCTGTAATGTTAATAGTTTTCGAGATATAATGAAAACGTACTGCGCATGCGCAAAGATATGGCTAAAATATGGGGTGCTTCGATGTTACTGTATGGGCCATCCATATACCCAAGAACCAAGTTCAATGTTAGTAGTTTTGAGATATAATGAAAAAAACGCATGCGCAAAGATATGGCTAAAATATGGGGGTGCTTCGATGATCCCATGGGCCATCCATATACCCAAGAACCAAGTCTGTAATGTTAATAGTTTTCGAGATATAATGAAAAACGTACTGCGGATGCGTCATGCAAAATATGAAATGACAGACAAACGGACAGACAGACAGACAAGAAAGCGAATTAATAATGCATTGTCATCTAGTTCTGAACTATGTTTAAAGTTTCAAGTCTCCAGCTCATCGGGAAGTTAGTTTAAAATCAATCGCAAGATTTGTACCGAACAGACAGACAGACAAGAAAGCGAGTTAATAAAAACGTTATAATAAAAAAATGTATGGAATTGTGCAGTTTACCGAAACTCCTTCTTAGACAAGGGATTGTTTTAGCAGAAAAATCCGTAATTCTGAAAGTCACTGACAGAGGGCGCTATGTGGTAGGCAAATTATGCAAATGATGATAAGATAATCTATTCCTCAGGCGATCATTTATTCGATTAACTCATCAATTTAGTGCAGTTATCACTCATATAGGGAAGTCAGGAGATGTGCAGATTGATTAGTTAATCTGAAGATTAACTAGGCCAATCCGTTGCTGCCCAGAAAATTGTTCCATTTATCACTTTGCATGGTTAATTTGCAGAATATCTAGACAATCTGCATATTATTTAGTAGACACACGTTAAAGTGCAAGGAATTTTGCTGGAACAACAGCAATGTCTGTTTACGCTTAAATTACTTTTCAGAGAAACAACGTAGGAATGCTTTGTATTACTGATTGAGAAACTCTCTACAACATTTTCTTTTTTCTAAACAAGGTTCGCCATAAATCCGAGAGCAATTCTATATGGGATTGGGTAAAATTTTTATAAAGCGTACGTCAATGTTTAATCATTTTGTCTCATCAACCGTGGCCCATTTACAAATGAGAATAGGGGGGGAGGGGTGAAAGGAAATTAGAGATACAAATTTTTCCACTTTAATGATTCGGATTACATCAATGATAAAACTTTTCTTTTGCAGTTGTTTCCGCACTTTAACGGAAGAAGTGAGTTAATATGCAGATTACCTAGATAATGTGCACATTAAAGTCTTTCGAGCTTTAACGGTAACATACAGAACATGTTACGGAGTAAATATTTTCTATGACAGATCAATATTTTTTAGCTACGTTAGATCTGCCATTTGTAGAACAAACATTAAACATAGAAATAGAAAGGAAATGAACATACAATAATAGTAACTCACGGTACGTTCAGAAAATGCTCGGGCATCCAAGTCCAGCAAGTTGATGGACGGAGATCTTAGTACAGTTCCTAGGAACTGTTGTAGATTGTGTACGCCTCATGAAAACGGTGCAGCTTATTGGATTCCGAACGAAGGCAAATCCCCAAGTGACCTCGAACAACAACATATTGCGGAAACAATGCTTAAGACAGCGTATAGAGGAAGTTAATTAAATACAAGAAAACGTCGTTGAATGGTGAGTATTTTTTTTTCCTGATGAAGAGAAAAAATAATCCATTAATTCCCAATCGTAATTTTCCAATAATACTTTGTAAACTAATACTACATGTCGTGAAATGAATGGGAAAATTACTAAAAGAACCCTGCTTTGAAAATTGATGTTTCAGTGCCCTTCTCAACATAGCGCTCCTATTTATCCAAAGTTTTATTAAAGTATAAAAAAACAACCAAAGAGTCTGAAATTGTGTGAAATTTCAAAATAGAAACTCATATATTTGCTAAGTGCAAGCAAATTAATTGACAAAGAACAAAGTTACCCTTTTATTCTTCACACTGCAAAAAAAAAAAAAAACATTCGAGTCTGACTTGAAAATAAAAAAGCTACATTATAAACCGAGCGCTTAATATATTTTATTATTGATTAATAAAAATATTTATAAGAATTACAAAATAAACGAAAACTTAAAAATACTTTTTTGCAAAATGTATGTTGGAAAAATAATTCCCGTGAGTTTATGGTGCATTTTCATAAGCGTCCCTAAAAGCAGAGACCTTAGGAATTAATGGGTTCAGCTGCAGAAGGGCCACAAAATGGATTCCAATCATTCAATTTCTTACTCGCGAGACACTGAAGCTATACGGAGCCCCTGGATTTGTGGGAGATTCTTTCGGTATTTCGGACATCTCATACAGCTACAGAGATGCGAGCGACAAGGTCTTGAACCCCATTCAATGCGGTACTCGTATTATTTAGCTTTCATACGGCCAGGAACGAAGAAGTCAAGGCAGTATAGCTCTGATGGTCTAGCATGCCAATGGATAGAATATCTGCTTATCTGTTCATTTGAATCGTTTAGGCGCGGTCATACTTCACAGGTGAAATATGGTGGCCCATTCATGCTGGAGCTACACTAAACGGTGCAGCGACTAAGAAACATTTTCTTCCAAAAAATTAGACACCCGCTGCAGGAAGATCAAGTGTTCCCCATCACTTAGATTAGAAGGCTTGAAGTAAAGTTCTTTGAGTGGTCTCTACAATGTCGGCACTTACATGCGAACTCTAATTTCAGTAAAATATTAACTCTGGACAAAATTGATTAATGTGGATTTTAACTGCTGAAATATTTCCCAATGAATACCTCGACTCATAGCGTTATTTAAAACAACTTGAAGTAAAAATATTTTTTAAGTGCGAAACATATCTTTAACAAAATATAGATTTTAAATAGTTTTTATTATTTAAACATAAACTGTAAATATAAAAATCATTGAATAAAGAAATTATTTTCTTTGAAAAAGATGTATTTTGTTAATTCTTCTGAAATTCAGAAGCATTAAAACACCAAGGTTTTTTGACGAAAATATGAGTTTAAAAACGAATGCTTCTAATTAGTGATGCGAAGTTTGAGTTCTTTGATCCGTAAATTTACGAAACATTTGTAAATTCCTAAATGGCTTCATATTCCTGAAAGAATCTGAATATCCTTTAAAATAATCTTAAAAACATTTTTCAAATTTTTTTAAACTCAATTTTGCATTCCAATTACATTTGAATTTTTTATAGAAAATGTTTCAATGAATCGAGTGGATTTCTTTCAAAATTAGAATGTCAGTTTTTTGCTCCTTTCCAAATGACTCAATTTTTTTCCATGCATCTATATTGAAGCCCACAGTTAATCACTGCTTGATAGGCTCATATTTATACATATTTCTTTATTTACTAAGCATTTAACAGTAAATAAATAATTGTAACTGTCCCTTGTCAATTCTAAAAAGGCTTAGAGGAGAGAAGTGTTTCGTTCGCAGATGTAATTTATAAATTTTTTTCAAGAGTAATTAACAGAAAGGATGCAGATGATTTTTAAAATTATATCTTCTGATCTTCATGATTTTTCACTTGAATTCTAAAATGACATTTTAAAGAATTTAAATAAACGATGCTTGTAAGACGTCTCTGCGAATATTTCGAAAAGGAAATACTGCTAGTAGTTTTATGCATACAAGAATGTTGCGAGCGAATAAAAGAAAATAAAACGTAAACATGAAAATTTTTTTAAAGAAAACGAGTGAGCTAATAAACTTTCCACTTCACTAAGAAATAAAATTTAAACATGAAGGAATATGTTTAACATTTTCATGTTAATACAACCACAGAAGAGTGACCACAATATGTCACTCTTATTGTGGCCAAATGTGTAATTTCTAAACCGTTAGAGATAGCCGCATGCTTCCAGCTGCAAACATGCTGTAAATAACTGAAGCAATCGTATTTTATATTGTTTGAGTTAATAAATATACAGCTGAAAAAATTGCTAAGTCTAAATTTTTATACAGTCCACTGGCCCCATTAGCCATATTGAGTAACATATTATTGACACACTAACATTTTAAACAAGTTCTACTCTACTGCTACGACACTCGACCCAGTTAGAAAGCTTTTAATTTAATTATTTTAAGCCAATCAACGACCTAATCGAGCAAACACCGCCCGTTGATTGTCGGATCTTTCTCGAGGCGGATATGGAAATTATATAAATCGCCTAAACTCTATATATTTAAAATAATTTGGTTAAAAAACCCTTTACCGAGTCCGCCAGCCTCAACCACTCGACCGATTTCGACATTTTTTTTTCATTTGAAAGGTTATGACGTCTAGATATGTCATCAAGTGTCGCCTGTCCCCCATCCCTCCATTTTCGAACGAAATCGCGAAAAGATATAGAGAATGTATGGTGGAGAAATGTTTTTCCATTTTCTTTCTAAAATGGGGTGGGTGGGTCAGCAGACCCTTGATGACATATCTAGACGTCATGTCCTTTCAAATAAAAAAAAATGTCGAAATCGGTCTCGTGGCTGAGTCTGGCAAACCGTCTGAAGGTGTTACGGTATTATTTTAAATATATAGATCCCAACAGATCCATCACAATGGCCTGTCAAAAATAGTGCAATATACCTATTGTAGGTGATGGAAACTGTTTATTTAGGGCGATATCATTCTGTATTCATGGATTTGAAGATTTTCATGCCAAATTTCGTGAAACATTTATACAAAACATTACAACTAGATTAGGCTTATTGAAAGATCTTACAATTTTAAAGGTATCTGTTGTTGACAAATAATATGAAATCTACTTTGGTTTTATGGTCTGTTCCACTGATCTTCATGCAGTATTTAAAAAATGGAATAATGGAAAATGATACCGGCATTTTGGCCAGTACTGTTTTATTTTAAATGTCATCTGCTGCCTCCTGATGGCGTTTGCGCACTCAGGTTGTTATGAGATTTTGGATGCTTATCGTATGACTGACCTCCCCATAAGATTTGTACCAATATTTATGGGACACCCTGTACAAGTACGATTTATTGAGAATAAAAAAAACTACGTTTGATGAAATTTTAAAGTCTGTGCGAAGCAGTAGTCCGAGAATTATTAAGGAATAATCAATTCAGATCTATTACAAGATGACAAAGAATATAATCTATAATAGAAAATACATGCGAAGTCTGCAACGCTCATGAATGTGGGCGTGGCTACGTGCCCAAAGAGATTCAGACCAGACGCAGACAGTCTGTCTAGAAATTAGCATACACACAGGATATTGTTTTGGAGTTATGAAAACGAAAGTTAGTGGCCATTGATTCACGGCGTTTTTTATACATAAATTGAGCCAGGTTAGCAGTTTTATTTCTTTTTTGTTTATACTGATTCATTACCCTCACTTCAAGTATCAGTTGGAAGTTTGTGTAGAATACTTTCGGTTTTGTTAAAAGAGTTCTTTCTATACATTTTACATTTAATGTTTTTTCCTTAACCTTTCTTATACTGAAAGGATCCATTTATTTGATGATTTGGATTAGGGGTGCACTCTATTGCAAATAATTTCTATCAGTATTTTTTTTTTAATTTTGTATTTGGTAATGCATTTTTTGCTATTATTGGATTTTGCATTTTTTTCCTACTCGGACGAAACGAGAGTAATTGTTAAGTAAGTGAGGTTATTATTAAAGGAAGGTTATTGTCATTGATTCTCATCAATTCTGTTTTCCATGTTTTTTTTTATTTCTTCAGCACTCTGCCAATGTACATGAGATTTTCTACTAAAACTTTCGTTAGTAAATCTGTGACGATGAGATATGAGATATGTTTGGAGGGCAAAACGCCCATCTTAGAAGGGTACAAATCTTCAATTATAAATAAAAATCAATCCTTGCATATTGTTGAGTTGGAAATTTAACAGTTGATATTTTTAGCACTTCTAGATTTCATATTAATTTTGATAATGAACTTTAATTATTAAATGAACATGAACGAAAGAAGTGAACATGAAGTCATCCATAATTATTGACACTAAGTTCCGAACTGCAAATCTGGAAATCAGTTTACATGAATTTTGACTAGAATCCTCAAAAGTAATAATTTGGTCTTCTATTTTTAAATTCCTAAGTGTCAAATTAAAATTTATTTGATGAGGGCAAGTTTAATATATATATATATATAAGCGATTTTATAACAGTATTTCAGCCCATAAACGTCCAACTAAATTTAAAGCACAGATTTCTGTAAATTTCTTTGAAATTATGTTGACACCAAGATTTAGATAACCCTGAAGTAAAATTTAATATCGAATTTTATTTTTTTCGTTTTTTTTTCTTTTTTAAATTTATTTGAAACATCAGCAGAAAATCATTTTAAAAAGCATTATTATGGATATATATTGAAAGATTTTTCTAACGTAATAAAATATCAAAAAATAAAATTTCTGAACTAACAAAACTAAGACTTTAAGAAAATACGCTTTTACTTCAACATTTGACTAATGGTTGAGATATGCTAGTTGAAATTGTTTAGGTGATTTGCAACACATCGTTGCTTAACAAGCAACACCACCTATCTCAATTCTTTAAAATTTCAAAGAGGTAGATTCAAATGAATTTTCCGCGAACAATAACTGATATTTCTAATTTTTTTTCAGGTCTGGTTGGAACATGTGGTCTCCTGTTCATGGCAGTTCTTAAAAAAATCAGTAATATTCGTTATTGTTCGCGGAAAATTCATTTGAATCTACCTCTTTGAAATTTCAAAAAATTGAGATAGGTGGTGTTGCCTGTTAGGTGAAGACATATTGTTTTGTCAGACAAAGCAAAAAGGAGAGATTAGTTTCTGTCCTAATTTATAGAACAATTATATTTCACTTCCGTGACGAAGTGAAATAAATTTTTTTTATAAATTAGGCTTCTGTTATGGGTTGACAAGGGTTGAATGGGTATGGCTATCATGATATGAAATTGCACGCTATGTCTGACGTAGGGGATGAAACGTCCTCGAGCTAGTGGAGCACGGATATATGAATAGGAAGGTGCCGACCACTGTGTCGTCCTCGTCATAGGAACCACGGTTCGAAATTTCGTTATTCGTCCCGAAATATGTCTAGTGTCGCTACAAAGCGAGACGTTTATATAACTAAATCAAACTACAGAAAACCTGTGATTTATGCAGTGCTTATAGCCCTAAAACCCTATAAAAGAAACTTCGCCCCTGTTTTAATTTACAAAAAAAATCAACAACTCCTTGGCGTTCCATATCTAACTGCTTTTAAGGAATTGTCTTTGATCTTTATTACTAAGTGAATCACTGGTACGACAGAACATTACTTGTTTGAGCTTTAAAATATTTTTAGTTGGCAACTAAAACAGGCCGTTGCCGAGCAGGGGTTTGATTTATTGCCAAGGTTGCATGTTTTCGGCTGATACCTCCTTTATCATTGCAGGTAATCGTTATTTATGTTTTCTTTTGGTGCGGGCTGCTGGAAAGTAAATACAGCCACTTTCTGTATGAAGCAAAAAGGTCAGTGTATTTTTTCCAGAAGAGAATATTTGGAAATATGGGTTGTCTGAGAAATATATATTTTCTTCTAAAAAGTAATAGCAAAAATACAATAAAGTGAACTCAAATGCATTTTGTATCAAAGGAATGAAAAAAATGTAACAGTTTTCATTTACATGTACTTTCAAAATAACTCCATGTGAATTCATGTCTTAGCACAAAGAATGTCCAGTCTGCACTCGATTTCCTGCCAAGTATTTTTTAACATTTTCGATTAACAGTGAGGATTCCTAATTGTACGCTTTCCTTTCAAATGGAAAAAATCTAGTGAAGTTATGTCGGGCGATCACAAAACCTAAGGTATTGGTCCTCCAAGACCAATCGAATGTTCAGGAAACGCTCAATCAAATAATTCACGTCCAGTGAGGAGGAGCTCCATCCTGCTGAAATAAAACTTTTGGCTATACCAATTGTGTAATAACTTTCAAATTAAGAAGTTGCCGATACGCATCACCGTCAATCGTTTTCTCTCCAAAGAATGGATCCCGTTCACAGCGTCGTGTGAAAGACACACCAAGTATTAAATTTGGGGCTGTCTCGTTCATGTTCGGCTGAAATGTTTGGTACCTCTGAACCCTGTATCCTAACGTTATGGCCATGAAACTCTTCAGACACATGGAATGTGCTCACGTAGAGCTACATTAATCCCTTGGCTTCCATGTATCCACTAATGGATACATGCTAAGTACATTGATAAAATCCATGTATCCTCTAGTGGATACATGATATATAATAGTATAAAACCACATGTAACAAAGAAGGAGACATCAGACACTGAAATTTACTGTATTGGGATTAAAATACATACATATATTCTCTAGGCTGGGTTATAAGAATTGTTAAACTACAAATTTTCATGATATTGTTCAATATGTTCACGGGTGCAAAACGATTTTTGACATTTAATATATGAATGAATAGTCATTTTTTTATTATTTATGTTATAACACACCCAAAATCTATTTCGCTTTCTTCTTGAACCTTCCAAGATATTATCAACAAGTACATGAAGTTTGTCAGGTGTATTTCTAGTGCTGTACTCATCTATCAATTTTGCATAATTATCAACATGTTCTGCAAAAATTTTATCACAGGCTAATAGAGTGAAATCATTTAGTCCTAGTTTGTTTGAATGATAGATATTATAAAACACATTGGCATTTAGAACATACGGCCGAATCGGTCAATTTCAGCAAGGGGAAAAATCTGGGTTCATGGCGTGAGCGAAGGTAGCGCTGTCTCGGAGCCAAGGAGTTAAAGGTACTGTTAGAAGAAAACTTCGATTTCTTCATTCCTTTGCCGTATAATGCATTTGATATATCAAATTTGTATTTGTGTTTTTAATGCTTAGAATAATAAAGATCTTTCTCGCACACCCATCATATTTACGCACAGATCACATGTTTTTTCAAGTTCTTCTGCTTTCCTCGTTTACTCTGGAGCAGGTATGGGTAGTTCCTGAGAATGAAAACCTGGGAAGAAAGAGCGAGAACTAGATAACCCTGGAACTGTTTTTTTTTTGCGACTAAGCATAAATTGAAGCTGATTTTTCTATAAATAAGACATTTTTTCTTTTTCTTTTTTACTTTCTGGTACTCAGTGTTTTCTTTCTAGTACAAAAAGTATGTTATTAATCGTATAAAACTTCAACCTTGAAGTTTGTATGAATATCCAAGTTTTAGAGCTTATTATCTATTGAAGAGCTAGATTTGGAAATTAGCTGTCTGTTTGCAGGATTGTCTGCGTAGAACTGTCTATGAACACGATGACTGAAAAACGCAGCAAGCTATACGGATGAAATTTTTAATGCCGTTGTACGAGAAAATTGTAGATTTCTGTCAAATGCTGAATAGAATCTGTATATGGGAAGTCTGTCTGCTTGTCTGTTAGTGTGGATAGGGATACGATGAATCAAAAACGCTACGAGCTAGTTGGATGATATTTGGCGCATGATTTTAGTGCTAGAACCTTAGATCAGTGCCAAAATTTGGATAAAATCCATCAGCAGGTTGACTGTCTGCCGTAATGTCTGTTCGTGGTATGCTCGTTAATTAAATAATGCAACAATCTAGATAAATGAAATTAAGAATATGATCTTTACAGCAAAATGGTAAATCTGTGTCCAATTTTTAATGACATCCATCAAAAAATAAACAGTCTATTTTATTAGCGTGTATTTGAGTCGAATATATGAACATTCAAAAATACAAATATAGTATAAATGAAATTTGATATGTAGTCTTGACACGAAAAATGTTGATACATGTCAAATTTTGAATCCATATGATCAAAAGGAAGATGTCTAACACGCATGCTTGACTCTTTTCGCAGCTCCGAAGCTCAATACGAATCGCACCGTATAGTGTAAGTATACGAGGGTGTCCATAGGCGATTACCTCCATTGATTTTTAACGCAAAGAAGTTGTTTTAAAGGAAATCTAGCTCTTCCATCTGCAATTTCGGAAAATAAAAAAAGAGCTGTTTTGGAAATTTCTATGCCTGTCTTCTGGTTTGTTTATCTATCCGTCTGCTTTTACGAATTTCTCTACCAGTACCAAGCGTGGCTTTGGAAGACTTGAGTATATGCCTTGAAATTATTATTGTTTTGCAATGAAAGCAATTTTAATATGACCCTTAAAATAAATTAAAATTCATTTTTATATCTTCTATTCATCAAATTAAAGTATTCAAAATTCTACAAAGTTGAACCAAATGCGATTGGACTCTGATACAGTGAATCCTAGATATAGTGATCTGTAGGTTGCAGTCAATATTCCTAAAGGTCCCTCTGAATGTCTTCTTAAACGGAGGTTGTTTTATGCAGGATGAACCAAAATTATTAAGTTTTAGGTGAGGTGGGAAACATATTAACAAGCCAAAATCACATAGAAAAGCATAACCAGAAAGTCCCAAACGAATAAGCCAGTGTTGTTCTTACTTGGAAAATTGAAATTTTAATATATTTATCATGCATTTTAATTTTTAATGAAGCTTTAGAAGAATTTTATCTTATGATATTTAGTGCGGCTTATCTTCCGTATCGTAATGTTTTCAATGTTTTAGATTTAACGTCTAGGTTCTTGTTAGGAAGTTACTTTAAATTTTTAGCATAGAAATCAAATGGTATTTTTAAAAATTACTTCATTTTATTAATAATTATTTTCTACTTTTTCTAAGTTAATATATTTCACAATTTGTTTTCTTACTTATATAGGGATCTCGTAAACAATTTTTTTTCTGAATTTTTTACACAATGGCAGCTTTCATGTAACAATATTTAATTACATTTTATCTATTAAATGATAATTAAGCTCTTCAAATATTGAAATTTTGTACTATCATGAGGAATATACCATTATACAGAATTTTATAGCTCTAGTACATCAGGAAGGGAATGAAAAGAATGAAAAGTCAGTAACAAAATTATATTTTACACGTATGGAAGAAGTTAGATAAAAGCAGGTAACAATGAAATAAATGTACATCACGATATAATAATGTAACAACCTGAAACCATTCTAATGAAGATTCTTTCCTCATCATTAATATGAAATAGCAAATTGTTCCTTCCGGACGTTGCCATAATTATTGGAGGAAACTTTTTTACTTCCCCTTCTTGAAAGGCGAACAAATTTGTTTCCGTTTCAAAAAAATTCTTAATGGATGAAATAAACTCTTACAGTAATGAAGTCTTATTTTTTTCTATTGAAAACAGGCTGGTAAAAAATGTTTTATTATGTTGCAGTCAAAACTTAATAAACACTGTGTGATGTGAAATAGTATATAGCGATGTATTAATGGTTCCCTGTGGCTGAATGAAAAATTTATTTTGAAAGAAACGTTAATATTTCAACGGGAAAAAATAGATTTTGAAACAAACTTTTTTTTCTTGTGAAACTACCTTGATTGATAAACATGCTCTGATAAATTTATTAATTTTTTTTTTGTATTCCTCTGGACTAGTTAATTGCATTTTACTGTTAGGATTTTTTTCGGAATAAAAACATGAAGGTAAAACTAGAATCAAATATTATTTTCCCTTATCAGTAAGACGGAATAAGAAAGAAAAAAATTATATTCACTTATTAAATGTTTGTGAAATAACTTATTTGAAATTCCTTAGCGTACGATTTTCGTTTCAATAAAAGATGGATTCGTTGAATATTTTGAATGCTTTTATATTTCATTATTTTTGACGCATTAAGGTGAATATAATTCTTTAGAAATGAAATTAAGGAGAAAAAAAATGGGAAACACAACTAAACCGTAGAACTTTGATTCCAAAACTTGAAAATTAAATGAAATATAAAATATCTTCAGGAAAAGTATCTTTATGAGTCGCAATGCATAAGTACCGGCAGTCTACGGCAGTAAGTCGCTGTGATCACATTTGAAAATCAGTTTTAATATAAAGCGCGAGTATGATCTGTGAAATGCATATATTCATGAAGAAATAAAATCAAAGATGATTCCATTATTACATTTATTCCATTTATTACACTTCACGAATCCTAAATAAATAAAAAAAGGAATATAAAATTTAATTTTGTGTTATTAGATAGAAAACGGTTATTACTTTTTCCAACTTTCTTCAATAAAAATTGCCACTTTTTAAGTCATAAACTTCTCTGGTATTATGAAACGAGAGGAAGTTTATGTCTATGCTATGATCTCTTTTAACGATGTGGCTCTAAATCAAATAAAAAAAATGTGTTTACTAATTTCTAAATAATTGCTTAAAAATATTTAAGTTGTTTGAAAAATCTCAACAGGAAAATATTTAAAATTATTCCAAAAATAGAAATTAGTAATTTACTTTTTGAATGTATTGACTTTACAGAATTCAGTTTCTTGAGTACAACTATAGACAAAATAAAGGCAATTTTGGATGCCTTACTAGAAAAAAGCATTGATATGACAATTTTCATGTAGAGTATGCTCTACGGAAGCGTCAACTATAATTTGTGGCCATTACGCCTCATTATCTAATGAGAACATCAATGATCGCTGCTGCTTAATTTATAAACTACTATTTCCATGAGTTTAGAAGAGTCGCTCACAATTTGGAGACCCAGGATGCAAATTTGGGATTAATAAACAATAGCAAGTTCTTTTCTTAAAAAATTCAGAAGTCATTGAAATTTATGGATTGAAATATTGTGTTTCTGTAAACATAAATTAACATTTCAATAGAAAATATCTTTCAAAAGCATGAAATCAATTTCAAATTTTATAAATCGTTAAAGAAATGAAAGAAACCTTGCAAGGAAACAAAGCATCTCCTTCGAAATGAACTTATTCAAAATTTCTACAGACTTCAAACATGAATGGGAAAAAAATCCGGCAGCATTCCGATTTCTTATTTTAGAGCAAATCGTTATAAGTTCACAGTAATGCATCAATACTTTTCCACCATGATATTTTCCGCTTTCTGAGAAGTTCACTTCAAAACGACATGAACAATTCCAAAAACAAAACATGTATTCTTTAAAACTGTGAATGAAAGAAAAACTACGTTCTCATTGTCTGCTCTGCGGGAAAGCAGTTTTTTTTAAAAGATGTGTTTCATATTTACGGTTCATCGCATTGTAACTAAAGGGTGATTGATGATCGAGACTGCAGATGCCTGACACGTTATGCTAACCGCCTGCACTAGATGGCGCTGCGGAAAAGCCTCTCGTCTTTCTCTAGAGGCTGACGATCAAATAAATCTTTCATCAACTTGTTAGGAGTTTTGGACAAAAGTCATTTTCTACCATCATTTGTTGTATCCACAATTGCAAGGTTTCTATCATTTTAGGATCATACCTTTTAGTCCGAAAAAACGGATATATTTCTATTTCTAAGAGTTAATTTTATTTTTTTTCAGGGGGTGGATATTACAATTCCTTGAAATTTATTGCTAAGTTTGGAACATCCCACATTAAACCTTCGATTGGAATGTGTGTGTTTTTTAAATATTTATTTTATTTTTATAATTAACTCAATCAGCTAATGATAAAAATATCTTAAATATCACCAATCTTTGTACAGTTATACATCATATCAACGTCAGAACATTTTATCCTGCCTCGATTCATCAGTTTTACGAAGGGAACTATGAATACTATCATTCGGTGTTCCGTAGACAATTATGGTCCTTAAATTCTCACAATAAATGATATTTTACAATTATTTAGGGAAAAAAATAGGAAAGAAGAGTAGAATAGTCTATCTACTCACTTAATGTATGAATAACTTACACTAATTTGATGATTTATGAAACTTATGTTACGGAGTAATTCCACATATCCTTTATCTTGCAGAGTGCTCACTGGAGCGTTGAACAGGAAGAAATAACCTAACTGTTATTTTAGCTTGACATACTGCCTTTCGTGTTTGGGTTAGTGTGAAGAGCACAATTGTAGAATTGATTGTAGAAATAAATCATTACACGTTGCTATTGCTGAACAAAAATGGAATGAAATGAATTATCAAGAGAATGTGTCTGTATCAGTGTTTCAAAATGAAACAAATATTATGGTCAAAGAAGAATTTGTAAGACAAGTAACAAGGCAGCAGCAAAAACATTCGAGTGTTTTTGCTGCTGAAAGGAATACATAGCACTGTAAGGAAGAATTTGTGCAAAGAACACAAGTGAGTTCCTTATACAAATCCACAGTTTTAGTTTTATCTTGATGAAATTTGGCACATGTTCTCTTCAAAACAAAAGAAAGATAATTATCAACGTTTCAAAGCACAAAAAATGAAAATTTTAGTTATTCAATTCTAGCAAGATTTTTGGCTCCTTTATAGTGATATTTTCCGAAAATATTATCATACAAAAAATATTTTTATACCTCCTTAAAGCTAAAGAAATGAAATTTCCAGTGGTAATAATTTCATTTCCATGTAATCTTTCTCTAATTTTCATAATTTCTTGAAAAATGATTTTGTACACAAATATATGGACATCAAACATATAAAGAGCAAGAAAACAGACGAAGAAGTTTTGTAAGAACACATTAAGAGAATTATGAAAGAACACCAAAAAAAAGTTTAAAAGTAGGCGGTTTACAGACGATTCATAATTTTTATCAGGAACTCCTATAGATTTTGTTCATTTATTCCATTTTAACGGGAATCATTTTGATTTTTTTTTACTTTTCCAAGTGTGAAAATAGATCATTATGCTCATAGCTTCCTGTCCCCTATAACGTTTTGATGCTGAACAAATCGAGCAAAGCCGGTTGTTCTTCTAGTTTGGAGTATTTCTCATATTCGTAAAGGAATAACCGGAGGAAATTACTTTAAAGATGAATCGAATAAATTTTTTTGTGTCTTTTGAAAGCATTGAATTCTAAAAATGCAGCCCTATACAATTCTAATGAACACTTTTCTTTTTAATTCGGAATAACGAATAATACTTTCCAGAATTCGCCATATTTATTATAAGAATGTTTTTCCTCGTTAAAGAAGTGCATATTTATTTCCATTCGGAAATAAATTCTGAATGGATATTGTCAAGAAAGAGACATAAAAAAGTAATATTTTAAATTCTTGATCTTGTTTAAAAGGATTGATTTAAAAATATTTTTATTTTTAATAATAACTCAATAAAAACTGCGTTATAACGCACGAAGAATTTTTGCAAGTACATATGAACAGAATTCTGGAAGAGCACTAAAAAAAGTTTAAAAGTAGACTGTGCACGGATGATTCACGATTTTTATCAGGAACTACTATTGATTTTGTTCAGTTATTCCATTTTAACGGGAATTAATTTGAATTGGTTTTTTTACTTTTTCAAGGGTGAAAATAGATCATTATATTCATAGTTTCCTGTCCCCTACAACGTTTTGATGCTAAAGAAGCCGAGCAAAGCCGGTTATTCTTCTAGTTTGGAATATTTCTCATATTCGTAAAGGAATACCTGGAGGAAATTACTTTAAAAACGAATCGAATAAATTTTTTTGTGTCCTTTGAAATAATTGAATTTTGAAAATTCAGCCCTACACAATTCTCTTCCATTCTATTTCCATTCGAAAATAAATTCTGAATGGATACTATCAGAAAAAGGAGATAAAAAAGTAATATTTTAAATTCTTGATCTTGTTTAAAGGGATTGATAAAAAAATATATTTTTATCTTTAATAAAAACTGTGTTAAAGGAAAAAAGACATAGTTATGTCGTATTGACATTAATTGTATTTCAAGTGTACATTTGGATTTTTTAAAGCCGTTTAGACATGCTCTATGTTCGAGCAAAATAATGATCTTCTTAAGATGTTTCGGTAGTGGCGACAGCATTCAGCGGATGTGAGATCTAAAGTTTCAGGAGGTCAAATCTGGTTGCGAACTGTAAACTTTAGCTGTAAAGGGTAACAAAACACAAGGAATAAAATCTATACTAATAATAAAGGAGAATGTGTGTCTGTGTTTGTGTCCGTGTGTCTGATCATATCACACAAAAAATCATTTTTACAATAAATTTTTAAAAATATTGTTTTGGCATAGTTTACAACAATACTTTTCATTGTTGCAACACAACTCAAAACGTTTTCACTGTTTAAACAAATATGTAATTGCGTATTTCTTTTTCATTGTTGTAATCTGAGATAAGATTCTATTACATTTTGCTTTCATATTTTATTTCATCAAGATTTTGGTCAAACCTGTAAACCAAGCTCTCCGAGATATTACTTTGCTTACATTAAGAAACGTAAGGTGAAAGGTTATGGTTGCTATGTTTTTATTCTTTTTTCAACATGTTTTAATCCAGCTAACACGCCGCTGCCATAAAATGTTCTGCGTCATTTTAATGTTGAAATCAAATGCATATTTTACAAGAGGAATAAGAATGTGAAGATAGTGCCGACAACGTGGAATTGGAGTTACTGGACCTGGTCAGTTATTTGACTCCATTAGGGACATTTATATAGAGAATGAACAGAACAGGAACAAGGTCACAAATAGAACATGGGTTAAATATCTACCACAATCTGAGATTTAAAATTACGTTGTTAAGATAACCATGAATATAAAATGATGTAAGATTGAATTGAAATCATATTCAGGGCGAACAAATTGGCCGCCGAAGGAGGTAAGTATTGAATAAATTTACTTTAAAAAAAAAAGAATCAACTTTTATATCGTTGAACATTTCCGCGAATACATTTGGCAATTGATTTGAATTTGTATTTCATTTTTAATTTTGCCTTGTTATTTTGTTGCTCGTTTGTAAATCGTCCTGTTTCAGTTGCCGGTAATGAAATCAACTTTTGAAAAGATATCATTCCAAAGCTCATTACTGAAAAAAAATTTCGATATAGAAAGTTTTATTTGCAAGAATAATATATCATAATATGAAGGTACATTACATTTTTTACTTCCTCTCAACAGAACCATTTAATTTAGTTTTTGTTATACGTTTATAGAATCCGCGAGTTAAAGAACAATGTGAAAAATTAGAGTTAATTTATTTAAAAGTAATATGTTCACAACGTTAATTTTGTCACTACTTGGTAAAAATATTCTTTTAGCTTGAAATCTTACTAACAGCTAGGAATTCACTTATCTAGGACCTTGTTAAAAATTTTATACCACTATTTCTTTAGAAATCATTGCTTGTGCCTTAGTTTTTAGATATCAATGTTCATAATTCCTCTGCACTTTTAAACTTCTAACAATTATATTTCTTAGGAAATCTTTCTGAAAACAAAATAGAATTTGCCGAAATAATCAAAGGACTTATTTACCAAGTCCATTTCTCAAATGAAATGAAAGCAAGACATTAAAAATTGAATTAACTTCTTCATAAATAATTCTTGAACTGAATTTCTTAACCCTGAAGCTTTAAAAAGTTTCAATTTTCTGGGTTTTAATTCTTATTTTTACTAAAACAAATTGAAAACGGATTGGACATTCGTTACATTCAATAAAATACTACGAAGGAATTTTAATCGATGTTTCTAGAACCCATTTTGCAAAATGTATTTATCAACCTAAGAAATTCTATATAAAAAAGAGAATAATTTGAATATTTTTTTGTTATTACACACTTGTATTTAACTTAATTATTGACTTGTCGCACGTTTTCATTTACCTCCTTTCAAGTCTGTAACGACAGAATTTTATAACCTTCTAGAAAAAGAAAATGTCATTGTCTTCTATCAATATGTATCTACATATTAACTTGTATAGCCACTTCTACGATAACTAATTTTAAAAAAATTTGCCACAATTTCTTAATTTATAATTTACTTTTTTGATTTATGGCAAAATAGTACAATAGAATGAGATGAGATTGCGTCAATCGGGGTAAAAAAGTGCCGACACAGTGTTCTGCAACCATGTGTACTATAATGGCTAAGAAGCGAATATTAATAGTTAACAGTCATGGCGCCAATTGATCTGAGATACTGCCGGTTTTTGCTCTTAGCCATTACACAGCTGTGAATGAAACTGTGTTATCCCATTCTCACCTCACTTGGCACAATCTTACTACTTCTAATTAAACTCATTACACTAGACATGCAAAATAGATGACAGTGATGATCAGACTGAATAATAAGACAAAAGTATTGAAAAAATCATTTTGATAACTAAGCACATAAATGAAATCAATTGAAAATTTATGAATTTAAATGAATAAAAATATATTTTGCACAAAAAAAGTTTAGAAGTTCCCATTTGGGAATATTGGTCTCTAAACGGTTAATAAAGAACGCATGTGTAGTTTACAAAGAGAGATTTTAATTCGTTTAACACTCAGAACATTCTAGAATTGTATACTGCAATTAGATACAAAATAGTGATCGATATTCATGGCTTTACCGAAAGAATTGCTATCCCAACCGCCCCCCCCCCCTAAGTCCGATTATCCGGCGTTCTACTGTAATTTTTAATAACTCACATCAAGATAACTCATTAATACGCCTATAAATATATTTACAGTTAAGTACATAATGCAAGTTAACATTTATTCTGTTAAAAATTGTTCCGCTGCATTTGCAGGAGTTCTATTAATGTTTCAACGTCAAGATTAGCTGCAATTTCGTACTAAATCGGAATTATTCCTACATCAATTTATCTTCCTCTAGCCAATATCGCTGAAGTGTATGCTTTCATCTGTTAGATTGCAAAAATTGCAGCTACATCATTTTTCGGTTTTGTCATTATTTTTAATTATTTAATTCTTCGCCACCAAAGTTTATTTCATCTCTTGTGGCATCTTTGACAACTTTTAAAATTCAAACGAATATTTTTAGCCGTTTCATTAAATATCTATATTTTTCTTAATTATTTACTTTGTATTCGACTTAAATATTATTTATCTTAACTTTTGTTGTTATTTCCATTAATTTATCAACTTTATTAATTTATAAATCAAAATTTTTCTTCGGGACTATTTCCTCGCCATCTTGTTCTGCGTAGGATTTTGGATTTATCAGGTTTTGGCGTCTGTCACTGGAAGCGGCTAAAAACGTCCGCCAATCTATGTAATCTGATGAAAATCTAGAGGCGTGCATATCTGCAACGAATGTTCAGTTGTATTGAACGAGATTGAATATTGCTGAAAATGTCGTAGAGAATTGTAGGAGCGAAAAACATTACAGCCAGCAAACTGGTGAACTTTCTGTGCCTTTCAGATCTACAATTTTCTACGGCAACATTTTGCCTATTCTTTCAATTCATTAAATGAGATCTCACGTGAATTTTTTTAGTTTGCTTACACGTTAGGAAACGAAGTATGCTTTCACCTTTTTCAATTCTGGCTCTAAAATTCATAGAGCAAAAAGTTTCAATGAAAGAATTTTAGTTTTTTTTTATAATAGCGCTATAGTGTATTGTTTTTTAAAGCTGCAGCTGTTTTTATGTGTAATTTTATGTGAATTGTTCTTCTTGTCATTTAGTGTGCATCTTTATCAAAATATATCATTTGTAAAATCATGGCAGTAAAACTTAATCTTAACAATTATGAAATAAACAATATTTTAAAGTTTAATTTCATTCTGTTTTAATTTCTCTAATTTGATTTCACAATTAGAAATGTACTACTGTTGTCAGATGATTTAATTTATTGGCTAGGTTTTTCAGGTCTGCAAAGGTAGGTGATTTATATGAATGTAGCTAGAATTGCTTATTATTGTGTTTTATATTTCAGTACCCAGAATTGATTAAATAATTTTTATATATATATATATATATATATATATATATATACTAAATTAAATTTTATCATTGGGCACCTACTTTGCAGTAACGTTTCATAATAATCCTAGCAACCCCATCCAATATCATCAATTTCAAGAAACTCCTCCGGCCTACAATTCAGAGTCCCTACTCTGTTAATACAACCGTGCATGTGCTTTATCACAAGGGAGAAAAACGTCTTCTCTATCAGAGCAATCCATAGCTGTTCCTGTAAGCTGGTCTGTTCACTCCCTGTTCACCTGGTATGGGTTATTCTCTCATTGGTATCTTCAATAGATTAAACCAATACTGAGCTAAACTATAGCTATTGTTCTATTGCGTCCTTGCTATAGCTTAGTGATTTCGTAATAATAATATTATAGAACCAGATATATCCATGGTTCATAGATAGGGATTCTCTTTCCAAAATATTATTTACAAATTTTCGATATTATTTCATCACTTTATCCAAGATGATTTGAAACCCTTAATCATACACTTTTAGAAAGAAGAAAGACGAACGCGAAACAAATTATGTTTTCTCAATCTAGAATACAAAGGGCAAGAAAGTCTGTCAAGCAGAAAATGAGAAGCGATACGTTGTAGTTGCGAGATTTGTTTTCAGGCATTAAAATGCCCCTCGGTGTACGTTTCCTCTTAAAAAGCGGCTGAAAATTGAAATGAATCGAAAGATTACAGAAAAAAATTCTTATTTCATTTCGTACCATTAGATAGGATAGACGAAAGTAAGGCTAAAAATAAACATCGTTTCAAACTGAAAGGATTGGCTTTGACATCATTAATCTTATGGAGTTAGAGCAAAGAGTTGTAATTTATTTACGAAAAAAATTTAAAGAATTGTTTTGAAACTCCATTTTTTATAGATAGCTTAATTCCGTAGGATCTTCTCAGAGAAAATGTTCACAAATGGTTTATTTATTACTCTGTGTTATCCATTAATGTTTGCCTGCAGAGAACTCTACTTATAAACATCTGTATTATGGGCTCTTGGAGAGTCCACTTGCAGTTTTGAAACAGAAGTTAAATTTAATAAATAATATTGAATGCAACGGTAGCTCGTTCCGATTACTTCATTTCTTGATAAACAATTAAATACTCTTATTAAAGCGTTTCGGAAATGTGCTTGAAAGTTGGTTTTAACATGCATCAAAGACTATTCCTGTTTTTATATAACTAATTTAGTCTCTAACTATTCGTTTATTTTTCTCCTTAATATTTTGAAATCTCTTTTTAAGACGAGAAAAGTTTTCAAGGATCAGACTTCTCGACGCTTCCTTGAACAGAAACGGCACGCCTTCCAGTAAATCAGAATGAGGGAATTATTTAGCCGCCACCAAGAAGATACTTCTTGATTTCCCACCGAAATGGGCTCGAAATAAAAGTTAAGGAAATATTAACGTTTCTGTCCGAGGATTTTGATGTAGATTTTCCTCTCTTGAACTGTTTTCAGAAATCTTTTAAAGCAGTTCCTCTTGAAACTCAGTGAATTCTGAATGGCAGCTAATAGAACGTCTAGAAGTTCGAAATACATGAGGTAACATATAAGATTATTGTAATGGTGATGTTTCTCAACCTTGCGAGGGTGTTTCTTTCGACTTTGTATCTGTCTTTCTTTTCTGCTTATTTGTCTACATTCCATAACTTTTCATTTTTAAACCTTTTAGGTTGGATGGACTGTCACGCGTGCCTGCTAACTAACAGGCACATTCTCTCCCGACTGTCACAATTACGTGCCGGCTGTTGTGCGTTTTAGCTACTGACTGTCACGTCGGTGTGACACCAGCTTTAATGCAATTAGGCTGAACTAGAAAAAGTGCGCCGGTTCTGAGCAGCCACGCGCGTCGGGAAACGTCGGCCAGACGGAACCGCATGTTTTCGCGCCGCCGTCCTCAAAGGGTTAAACATTATTTTCTTTCAATTAATTTAGAGATGTACCAACATTCAGAGATTTAACATTAAAGCCATCACACGGTTTTCATGGCAGTTTGCTATTTTTCTTTCGCTTTCGAATTTCAAAGATCTATACTTTTTTATTATTACTATAAGCAAAAAGATAAAAAAACCCTTACTTTAGTGTAAAATTCCATTTGAGAGAAAGTTATGAATCGACCTTACTTTCAATGAAGGCCCGCACAACTAAATTTTTAAGAACTCTTTAATTAAATTGTCTCTGGTAAAATACAAGAAAAAATTTTATTTAGCCTTCCTCCTTCAGTGGTATGGTTAGATAATCATATTTCCTGCGCAATATTTTCCTAACCTTCAAAAACAATATTTCTTTCGTCGCCAAACCTAAAAATATTTTATAATTCTGCAGTAAAATCGAAAAATTATTTGGCTTTATATTTAAACGCTTACTTTTAAAAAATATAGCATTAGAACAAGGAATGAAAAATCAAATTCATATTGCTATGTAAATAATCTTCTTTGCTACAAATATAACTACCAAAATAACATTTCGCCTATTCAGAACTCAGATTTGAACCGAAATAATGATCAGAAAGAAAACTGCTGCCAATGAATGATACTTCGTCTAACACCAATAGTCTATTAGTCTCTTTCAAAGCGATGAATTATTGATGACTTCTTTATAAAAGAGGAACCTGCAATCGCTCTGAAAGTGTTTCGGGTTACTTACTCATTCCAGAGTATACGTTTGAAGGCCATTTTGTGGATAACTAATCAAAATATGTTCTCGTTCGAGTAGCGAAAGAATGGCGTCTCTTCCATGAGTTGAACGTGGCCCAGGAATCAGCCAGCCTTATATCAGAACAAAGAATGGCTATGCACAGAAAACATTTTTATATTCTTATATTCACAACTTTCCCAAGTATATGATGAAATATGAAATATTCTCTTGTAGATGGGATATCAGTTGAGCCTGAAATGAATTACGATTTTTCCATTAATCGTTACAAAAATATTTTCTCTTACTTCTAAATGTATGGTTCATCTCATGTAAAATAATCAATTTTGTGAACTTTTACGCAGAAGGCTTTAGATGTTTCAGAAAGTTATCAAGCATCTGCAAAAAGTCAAAACACCGGTCTATACCGGCTAATTGGGACGTCTTGTAAATTTATTGTGACACTTATAAGGACATGACACTATATGGAATGGTAATTATTAATATTAAGTAGCATTGGAGTAATATAAATATCGAAGTAGTCGTCGAAAAGACTAAACTTTATATGTTTCGATCTATTTTAATATTGAAAATTTAAATTTATTTTGGAAATTCTCCTTGGTATTTGGAAACATGGCAACACTTTTGATGTATTCAAGTGAATCGAGTCCGTGAGAATCATTTCCGAGAAAACAGATCTCAAAGTTGATTAGCTGCATTTAAAACAATAGTGGACATCTAATTGTTCTTACCAACCAGGGGCGGATTTTGACAACATGAGGCCACAGGCGTAAAATTTTTCTATGGGTTCCTGTGAAAAACAAGTTGCCCTTTGTGGAAGGTTGCAATATCGAAAATTCGCCATCGTTTTAACATTATGATGTACGTCAAATAACTGAGAACTTCTGGGTTTCGACGCACGAGGCGGGCGCCTGTGCGAGAAATCGCCATTGTTACCGCCTGGTGGATACAAATTGAATTATGAACTTGAATCATCATTATACAGAAAATATAATATTTCAACACTATCATACAAGTGTCAGTACAAAAGTGATCTTGCCTCCAAGCCAATAGGCAATCTGGTTTTCGTGTGACATTCGTCTGCTCATCAAAGTTCGATTATCTCCAAATCGAGATGCTAGCCACAGAATAAATTGTTTTAACTGGTCATCGATGCTTAGGCAGTTCTGAACTTACCATCATAGTGGCATTCACAAAAACTGAATTTTTACAAAATTATTCTTCATGTAGAAAATAAACATAAATTTTCGTATTAGATTGTTGATTTCATTGCTTGTATTCCGTCAGATTTCTTAAAAGTCGAAAGACGGATTCTCGCCACTACGTAAATGGCCTTGCGTAAGGTAAAGAAAATCGTTATGTGATTTGAAAGCTTTTTTTCAACCGATTGAAACCAAGATTGGGCATTGATCTGCAGTTAGTATAAGAAGGCCGCATTTCAATTTTTATTTATGTATGTGATAGGGTTAAGGAGTTATCGTGTTCACATTTATACAATTATACAGACCGACAGACAGTCAACCATCTGACGGAGTTAGTCCAAAATTGGATACGAACCTATATTCCTGATGATAAAACTGAGTACCAAATTTTATCTATCTAGCTACTTAAGTGTTTGAGTTAGTGCGTTCAGATGAACACAGACAGACAGACAAACTTCCCGTGGACAGATTTTGTCAAAAATTT
The DNA here is from genome assembly GCA_013235015.1 of Araneus ventricosus. Taxonomy (NCBI): domain Eukaryota; kingdom Metazoa; phylum Arthropoda; class Arachnida; order Araneae; family Araneidae; genus Araneus; species Araneus ventricosus. The sequence continues at coordinate 92,367 of BGPR01004208.1, read as the reverse complement.
GATAGAAACATAAAAATTATGTGTAAAGATCTCATACCAAATTTCATCCTCTAGCTTTAATAGTTTTTTAGTTATCAAGTTCACAGACTCACGGACAGAAACTAAAACGTGGAGATTCATCAAAATCTCGAGTTCGAATTTTTTGATGATTACAATACTATCTCTTTATATACTACGTATACGAGAAAGTAAAACACAGAAATTGTTTATATTACAAACATGCAAATTCGGAAAGCAGTGAGCACTCAGAATTTTATTGCTCTCAGAGGACCCGACAAAGTAGAAAAGGGCATGACATTCCTATTTGCATGAAGGTTGGAGTCCTTAATCTAGAGTAGCTAAAGTATGCACTTTGTAGATGACAACTGCTTTCTTTTTTTCTTGCTGCTGAATTTAGTGCCTTAAAGCTGATTTACAAGTTTTGTAACTAGTGAATTGTTTCTCTTGTAAAGCAATAGAAAAAACTCTTCTTCGGACAAAATTGTTCTAAAGGGATAAAAGATCATGTCATTAAACGATCAAAGACACATCTGTGCAAAGGTGTATTAGAACACTCACGCTTTTCTTAGGTTTATGTGTTTGGGCTGCTCATTTCATCATCACTAAATCGCTCCAGAAAGGGTATAGCGGTGGCTTGACTCAACAACTTTAAACCTCCTTCTCTCTAATCGTCTCTTCAACTCATAACTTTCCGGTAATATTTTTTGTCACGATTTCTTTCAAGTTAACCGTCTTATGTATCTCCTATAAGGAGCAATCCCTTAAGTAGCGTCCAATACTGATAGATTCTACCGAAATACAATGCAATTACCGCTCTCCTCTACAAACTGAAGCATCGAATTTCGGCGATAAATTACTCTTAGATTTTGGATTTTAAAGTTTTTGACGATGGTCTCCCGGATAATCAACTCTCGGATAATCAAGAGTCTAATATCTCTAAGCATTCCTGATATAAATTAGAATTTTTCCCTTTATTAAAATAGCCCCCTTTTTAACGCTCCTTCATTATTTACAATACTTTATAATGCATTATTTCTACTTAGATATTAAGATAAAATCACCTACTTAAACTACTTTAACTTCAAGAGTCGCGAAAATCTTAACGTTTCATGAGCCCTGTTTTACGGGAAATTCCCCTTTCGAAAGTATTTAAGCTCGCAGAGTATTTGCAACTCTCTCTCTTTTTACGATTTAACACTTAAGAGCGTAAGATTTCATTCATGGTCATGGCTTGGAGTTTATTTTTGTAGATATTATTATAACGTCTTATCTACTAGAATAAATTGAATTGTTAATGAGTGCCAACTCGTATTAAGATGCCTCTTCTCTACACGTAGAGACTATATACAACGATAAATAATGGCGAAATTTATAATTAAAGTTTTTTCCTCAAAAACTGCACCATATACGAAAAGAAAGATTTGCGCACATTACTGTCGAGATTAGAGCACATAAAACGGGCATTAGTTTTGTAGTGATTTTCAAAACTGTGTCGTCACGAAAGGAAACTGAATGGAGAACAAGCCAGTGACGAATTCAGAGGGGTTAACGGGCTGCACCCCCCCCCACACACACACACAGATCTAAGCCAGAAATCTTGATTTTATTTAAAATCGCTACAACTGTTTGATCTTAAATTCCCTTTAAGAAAAACGTGACAACATTGCTTTTTGGCTTGACGGGCTCGAAATTCTTCTTACTTTTCCAGTCATTCCAGTTGTACTTGTAGCGTTGGCGCTATCGAAGACAGTTTTTGGCTAGATACTTCATTGCTTTTTTTTATTAAATTATCGAAAGTATTGTAGTGTTTTTCAGACTTCTTATTGTCATGTGAGTAAAGTCTGTGAAGTTAAAGTGTTTTGGTTTACATAAGCCATAAGGTTTGAGATTCGTCAATACGATACAAAATTTTCATGACCTCAGCCCCCTTCCCCAGACCCGAATCCTGGATTCTCCACTGGCACAAGCCTAATATTAAGTTTGTGTATCCTTCTTGCTAAAAATCACACCTGGACGATAAGAAATGATTAAAATACAGAACCCGTCATCCTTTTATTGAAAATTCCGCACTAAACATTAACCCAGCAGCAAACTCGAGATCGAAATTCGACAGCAGATATGGAATTCTCTATCGCCTAATAACTGGTGTTCTGCTCATTGCACATGTCATTATACGAAACGCATGCCTCATATGTCCATAGTGTCTCTGCAATGAAGGTTGACTAGACTTATAAGGATAAATGATGAAGTTTGAACCACGAGTAAGCTTCCTCTCCATCCTCTGCCAGTAGCGCTGAGCACTGAATTCACTCAGGATTTTCCAAATGTGGCGTTTGAGATGCGTACAGTCTATTCGCGACGTCAGGCTGGTTACACACATAGCGAATTTTTATCGCGCGGAACATTTATCGCGCCGCCGTTCCAACAGTAGTGCACTGATGTAAGTTGGAGCTTACACATTGAGCGGAAAAATGAACGCGCGGACTATTTACCGCGTGCGTTAGATATGCAGTCGCGGACTGCCACTATCGTCTACGGAAGTTTTTCCGTCGCCACCCAAGTAGAGGCGCACGTGGCCAAATGAGAGCTTACACACACGGCGATATTTCTACCGCGTTTGTTTCGCTCAGTGTGATTTTCATCTTTGTTTGTATAAGTTGGTTTGGAATCTATTGGGTTTTTTTCTATTGTGAAGATGTCTGACCTTATAGATAATGAATTTTTAAATTGCATTAATCCAAAAAAGGCATGTTTTGTGGAATAAAACTCTCGACATTTTTAAGGACAGAAACGCCTTGTTTCAGCCTGGAAATTCGAAGCGACTTTGTTGTGTTGAAATAGAAAGAAATGATTTTGATAAGTTCATACTTTCTCATATACATGTACTAGAAAGTGTAAAAGTCATAAAAAAAAAACGTTGAGATTCTCGAAGTGCCCCATTAGCACCAGAATATTAAAATATTTTACCTATATAAATATTTTAGTATATAATATAAATATTTTAATTATATATTTTCCCCTTATTTATACTACATAAAGAACACGCCAACATTATTCTGTTTAAGCAACATATCAGATGCGATGAACAACTTTCGTTTTACAGAGAATTATGCATATACATATAACCTTTTTTTAATATTGACTACGTAATCTAATAAGTAATTTAATTTTATTTGGGAAAATAAATAGTATATTATTGAAACTAGGTTGAATTATATTGTACAATATTGACTCGATATTGTGCAATATTGAACTAAATATTGAACAATATAAAAAAAACTCTTTTAAGTAGTAATTCGAAATTCTGAAGCAATTGAAGAATTTCGTATCATCCTTCCTCAACTCTTCAAACAACGTATAGAAGGCTTCAACCCCTCTTTTTTTCATTAATTGGATGAACCCAAATAAACCGATTTTTTCTTTTATTCTTTATTCGACGACGGAATAACAATAAAGCTAGAATTTGCTCTCAGTTCATTTCAAACAATACCAAGCAGTAAATAATTTAAGCAAAACTAAATTGATTTGATGATGAATCCACGCTGCCAGTAGTCGAACAGTCAACAGCTGATTTTCGGTGAACGGCGCGTTAAATTTTCCGCGCGATAAAAAATCCGTTGTGTGTGTAACCAGCCTAAAATACTAGATTTTTGGTGAGCGGCGGGATAAATTTTCCGCGCGATAAGAAATCCGCTGTGTGTGTAACCAGCGTCACAGCTTTAGAAATCGTGACGAAACAAAGCCGCGTTTTACGCATTCTATTCTTAATATTAATGCGCGTTAGGTGTGTTCTCGGTATCAAACAGATTATGTTCTATAAGTGTGTAATTTACTTTATTCCTGTACCTCTTACCTTTGTCGAGATAAGAGCGCTAACTCCAAATTTCACTACTAAATGTCTCTGTAAGATTACTGATCGCGCAGCGCATATCCGTTTTATTATTAACTAGAAAGAAACTCTTATTATAATAGTTTGTTATTCATGAAAATGCTTATTAGTTGGTGAGTAAAGCGCAACTTTTGGGTTACTCTAATGGAATATAATAAAATCATCTGACAACATACAATTGTAAATAATTCCAGAAAAGCATTTTGTACCACTTTAAAAACTGTAATTTTATACTTATAAGTTTAAGATAAATCGACATCGCTGACAGACCTCGTGAAAAATTCTAAGATTTTTAAAATGATTCGATCACTGTATCGAGTCAAATATATGAAAAATAATTGAATCGCCTATCCATATTCATGGCATTTTGCACATATACAAAATGAGAACAAGAATTGTTCCTCTGTTTGATTAGAGAGATAACAGCGCCGCTAGGTGTGGCATACGGAAAGTCATTCCCAAAACTCTTCTTTCGGAAAGTAAACATTAGCTCATTTTTTTGTTCACGACTGATTTATTGTTTTCAGTTGAGTTCAGAGTTTTTCCAAACACTTGGATGGTCCGCAGATTATTAAAGCTTCCCCAATATGAAAACATGATGTTTATTCCCCAATATGAAACATGATGTTACATTATGTTCATGAAACTATATTTCAATGTCAACCAACCTTGTAAAGACGATACGTGGAGATGAGGCATTCTTTTCGAGTAAATACGTGCACAAACAGGCTGAACGCCCATTGCTGGACGACAGTAAATTCTATTTGTACTGTCAGAGTGCGTCATAAAGTACGCTAGTCAGTTATGCAAGGTGCTGAAAATTTAATAACAGGTTAGCTGATCGACCCAGCATTCTATTTAGTAATTGTAGTCCAGGTGTACCTTAAGTGACAGAAAAAAGGGTAAAAAACTTATGACAGGTAAAGGCTCCATTTTTCGTGCTTTGTGACCAAGCTATTTTGTATATCCTCACCAAACAAACTCTAGATTTATGCTTCTAATTCTTAACTCTAATGTATATAAAATATCTTTTCGTACAAATTTGATGATGCTCTACAGCTTGGAAATTCCCAATTCCCCTTATCTCATACTGTTTTCGAGTTAAAAATGTTTCCCTCGAATTTTGTCAATAGATAGTGTTGTAAATGATATTGCGTAGCGGAGAGCTAATTTACGATACTTGGACACAATATTTATGACTATAGATTTTACTATTCTGAAGTCAAGGGACGGGAGGTTTGAGATATTTGTGAGCAGGTTGTATATTGCAAAAATTATATATGCTATTATTGAACTTTTTGAAGCATATATTTTGTTATAATAATAGCATTAATTAATTTATATCTCTGTGGATGTGAGTGCGTCCTGATTGTCTTCTGGCAATCAGTATTTTTCAGACCTACTCTGTCACTGGTTCTGGAAAATGTCTTCTTGTTCGTGATGCGTTCTTAATATCTATATATATGTTGATTTCATGTTAAAATAAATGTTTTTTTTTTAATAAATGTGTCTTCTTGTTCGTGATGTGTTCTTAATCTCTAATATATATAAAAGGCAATGTTTGTGTGCGTGTGTGTGTGTTTGTCTGCGATGTCCAGACGAATCTATCGCACTTACAGCCATGAAATTTGGCACACAGGTAGTCATAATGGTGACTGAATGCACCTCGAAGCCGAAATTTCAAATTTTAATCTAGAATTTTTTTTATTTAATGTTTTGTGTTGTTTTGGTTGATTTTTCGCACTAATTTCTCAGTAGATTGGTTTCGAATAATTGTACGACAAAAATAGATACACCATCGGAAAGAGCACGCGATTTCCGTTCTAATGAAGTTAGTTTTGAATTTTTAACGTAATTAACTGAATTTTGAGAATTTTTTAAAAAATAGTCAGTTTTGCTATCTAAATGTTGGTTTTGTTTTTAAATTTGCTGCATCCGACTTTCTAATACCACTATTATTTTCAATTTTTTTTAGCTTATAACTAGAACAGTTCTTTCGGATTTAAAACAAGAATGGTTAAAATGTCTTTTATCGTTTTTTTTTAAATTAATTTTTTTCTGGGCCGTTGCGAGTTATTTTTCTCGATCGAGTTCCAAAAGCGGCACTTCTTCGGAACGTTGATGCCAATTTTGATTGGCGGACGCGTAGGATACGTCATGACCTTCACCTGAATGAATTACTTCGATTATTATTTTCGGATTTGATTTATATTTTGCTTGCTGTATAATAATCATTTTCACGTTCCAATTTTGTAATATTGTTTTGGATTAACGTACTCTGTACTGTAGCGTGAAAAAAAATAAGCAAGAAAATCAAAAAATGTGTATCTTTTGTTTTCAAAACTTTTTCATGTCATTGTGGGCGGTTCTTTTTTTTTTCATTTTGTTAAAGTCCTGATTCCACAGGCAACGCCGTGCGCGTACTGCTAGTATCTATATATATGTTGATTTCATGTTAAAATAAATGTGTTTATTTTGCTTCTGGAACTCATCGAGTTATTGCTGAATCCAGGCTTAAATATGTAGAAATTAGAGAATATACTTTCCTTTCTTCATGTTGATTTTCAAAAGACTGATTTCTTTAGAGGAAATCGAACAGTTATTCGCCTTTTTTATTTTCTTCTCTTGGGATCAGAAATCTGTTTTGATTCTTTGAAATTCCATTTTGTCTTATTTTGCCCCTTGACTCAGACATTCCGATGCCTCGAATCATTAAAAGTACTTCATTTTTTTATTATTATATTTGCGTTTCATTTCTTCATTCCACATCCAGCAAGGCCTAAAGGCCAAAGATCGGTTGTCTCAATGCAACTTCACAACACTATTCAAAATAAAATGTTTCGTGGGCAAGATTATTCACAAATCACAGAGAAACCCCCCTCGCCGCGCCTTGGTATCCGAGTCAACGATGAAAGACCGGCTGCCATGATTGAAATTCGGGCACTGAAGTGTTCCGCAAAATAGCCCCCTTTACGAATTTTTCCTGCGACCATCCCACCCCTTTAACGGGAGTATGACCCGTCTTCCCTATTAGCACACGATGTTCTAAGACATCTTCAAAATGTAGCAACAATATTCTGAATGCCGCAGAACGTCATAAAGATATCGTATGAATATTGTAGAGCATCTTCTGAGAATAGATGGCCCTAGGAGCTGCACTGATATATCCCACCAGGAAGCGAAACTCTGCTAATTTACATGGCAGATTCTCATTCTCATATTGGAGGTGCAAACTGAAATGGGAATTCCAAGATTATTCGAGTTTGAAGAGAAGTCTGTAGAAAACTAAGTTTAAATTCTACCGGAATGGGGGTAGTAAAGTGCATTCTTTTATCTTTCTTAACTCATGATACAACAAGTTCACAACAGAATATCTGTTTTTATTTTGTCAGGATTTGTATTATTTAATGGAGCCTCTTGGGCACAGTACAGATGTCGCTGTTTTCTGGTTGGTTAAATTGGTATATAATACTCATATTCACCATTACCAAATAACACACTCACTCAAATGAGGACTGTCGACTTCAAAATTTTATTTACCGCATCGCAGAGGTCTGCTTGCTCTCCTGCCAGACCCGTCTTCAAATACGCACACGTTTCACACTCGCCGGTTTCACATTGTTGGTCCTCAACTTCGAACTTCGTCAACGACAACAGCGCCCTTTTAACCCTTTCACTACCAATTTTTTTCCTGATCAAAACTATAATAAGTAGTTTCTTACATTAACTACAATAGAAATATCGATAATATGCTGAAAAAATAAAAAAATAAATCACGAGGGGGTGGAGGGATCACTGGGACCCATCAGTGCCCCATTGGTACGCATTGACATGTTTTAGTAGGACACATATATCCCAGTGGTACTGAATTTTCAGTGTTACTAAAGAATACCATAAAGTCATATGGGACATATATGTCCCAGTGGTACCGAATTTTCAGTGTTATTAAAGAATACCATAGAGTCATACGGGACATATATGTCCCAGTGGTAGCGAAAGGATTAAGAGTGAGATTCCCCGAATTGCATAAAATAATCGAGTAACAGCATGCTTCTCTTAATAATACAGCAATAAATTTTTGTAGTTACCGGCTGTTAAGTTACAGAAACAAGTGCTTCTGATAAGATACTAGATCCAACAATCCATTTTTTTGTAGTTTGCGTATTGTCTCATAAACGTCCCAACCATAAATTTCTGGGCAGTTTTGACAAAGTAATTTAAATTTTTCAAGGGTATTTGCTTTCGGCGAGTAGACAGTTTTATATAGTGTCGGGGTTGTTTACTTTCGATTGGAAACTCTTTTATCATGGCACGTAACTGTTATTTATGTTTCCTTCCAGTTGCGATCCTTGATTTAAGCCCATTCAAAATCTCTATGAAGTGAAATATTTATTTTTTTAAGAGTAAAGGAGGAGCTCTTTTTGGTGTGTATGTGTGCAGTAACTATAACTGAAGCCGGGGTTTTCCCCATTCGTGGTAATATTCAGTGCTTAGGCGCACGATTCGTTCAAATGCATTTGTTTTTAACCGGTGGCTTTGACTGGCTTTGAGATTAGAAAGAAAGCTTTGCTCATTTCCTTTTCGCTGCCCTATGAAAGCAGTATTCTCAAGCTTTTTAACAGAAACTTCTGGAATTATATTGGGTGTTTATAATTATGGATTATTTATGAGTTTAAGTAATTATTTGCGCTGGAAATCAAATGAATAATTAAAAATTCCTTAGTACGAAACAATCACTTGGTAAATGTTAACTATTTATCAAAACCGGTAGAAATTCTAGGAGTCTGTTCTCATCAGATATGTCGCAACTTAATAAAGAATTTGATTTGTAAATTCTAATCAAATATACTTATGTCAAGAATTCGAAACCAAATGTGATACTAAATTAGTGAAACATCATCCCGAATGTATCTGATTAGAATTTATGAATTAAATTCTGTATTAAAATACAAAGAACTGATGAAACCAGACGCACAAGATTTGTCTTGGCTTTGAATAAAATGTCTCGAAATCGGCCCATTTTTCACTTTCCTAATTGAATGTTTCCTGTTAAGAAATTTTTAAAAAGATAATTAAATTTTATTTTAAACCAGCGTGATTATTTTTCCTTCGATTTTCTCGTATACCATACCCAATGCACCGTGTTTTGTGTTTATCTTCGTAAAAAGAGGAAGGAATCGAGTGCGCATTTCGAACATTTTCCATTGAATTCTTAGGTCCTAAATGTGATACTCAATTTTGTTGCAATAATAACATTCAAAATTTTATATCAAACTCTTGGCGTTTTTGAGCTATGAAAAAGGAATTAATTGCAGCTAGCTATATTTCGATTCCTAATCGTTGCATTTAACTCCATTTATTGAGTCTTTTTCGTATTTTAAGGTTGTTTAATTCGTATTTCAAGGATGATGAACACATTCTGAGATCCAATTTGAGTTATTTGAAACTCTTTTCTAATGAAGAAGATTGAATTAATAATAAAATGAATATATTTGAGATATAAATAAATAAATTTATTTTCTATAATTAAAAGTGTAAATTTTCATCAGTAAATGTAAAATCACGCTGTAATTATTCTTTCTGTAATCTTTCGAATATTTTTAATTTTTAGCTTTCTTTTAAGACGGAATATAAAGCGGGAGGCTTTTTGAATCCCGAAAGCAAACTCTGCTATTTAAAATTGTCACTTCTGATTTTATGCTTCACTGACTCTCTTGCCCTCTGCATTTTAAGAAAGTTAAATTGCTTCGCATTCATTTTTCTTGTTTCTGAACTTATGTGAATAATGGCTTAGTATCGGATTGGATAAAATGATAGGAAAAAGACTGAAAACTTTGAAACCCAACGTTTGAAATAAGAATCCGCATGCATAGGACATGTATGTCTGATTCTGTAGTTTTATCGGTATTCAAACCTATAACATCAAGCAGAAAATACGTGTCTATTTGTCACAAGATTTCCTCCTAAACGGTGAACGGTAGTGATATGAAATTTGCACATGCCGTTCCGTGATCCATTTCTGGGTCATCTATGCTATTTTAACCTTTCAGTATCAATTCATTCTTAAGATATTTAATTAAGTAATAAAAATTAAGCCAAAATTTAGAGTTTTTGCTCAATTTTTCGCCAATAACTTCTGAAATAATTGTCGCCAGAAAATTGTTTACATATCATTTTAAATAATAAGCAGTTATCTTCTAAATCATACGAATTTAGCTGCAGTACAATTTCTTTTCTCTAATTTTATTAAACTTTTCAAAATTCGTCTTAAACACGAGTTGCAACAAAGCTTTCGATTGTTTCAATTGAATTCAAACCAATTTTATTGCTTCGTCAAATCTTTCATTCACATGTTTTTGCCTCTGTTAAAAATATGATAAAAGTATTGTTTTTTTTGGATATTAAAAGAAAGGAAGAATTTTGGTATATACACCTTTTTGAACGCGCGTAAAACAATCCAATGACGATAGTTTAATTACTCTCTATATATGATATTTCGATTAGTTTTCATACAATTTTAAATAAGTGTTTTAAGTCTGTCAATGTCACTGCATCCCATTCCTACCCAGGGGAGAGGATCTAAGGTAAAAAGAAGGAACACTAAGCAATGTTTTCCCTAACAGGCACACAAATATCAAAACGAAGAGAATGGAACTTCGGCTCAAGGGCCATACCGACCACCGTATGAAGGCACTTCTTTCGTTGCTGTAGAATCTTAAGAAATAATAGAATCTTAAGGGATCCCAGACTCGTACAAGCTGGCTCAAAGTACAGAGACAGAAAGAAGAGAAGAGTTCTGCTCTTAGAGCTCTGCCACATCAGATAGTGAGAGAAAAGATCGATTACAAAATTCTATATTTTCGAACATAAAAGAAGTTAAATAAAAGCATGCGACAAGTTGATTTAAATAGAAGAGAGGAAAAACAAATCGATTCGGAACATAAAGGAAAACGCGGCTTATGTCAAAGGACAACGAAATCTTTTCAACGTTCCTGCCGTAAATTTTCAGTTATTTAAAATCCGTACAACTGAAATGCTGATAAATATTATCTTGTTTTTTTCTATATTATTGTTTGCATTCGCGAGAGGGCAGTTTGCTATATTGCGGAGGTCGCTTCCTTTCGGCTGGAAACTCTTTCTTCAAGGCTGGTAATCGAAATTTAAATTTCTTTTGGACTGGGCCCCTTCCCCAGTAGCGCAGAAATATTATATAATATTTGCACAATGCTATACAATATTATTAACACCGAATACCGTAACAAAGTATTATATATCAGTATTTCCGACATGCTAAATTTTCACAAATAATATAAAAGCAATGTTTTTCATTAAAAAATCTTCATTTTAATTCAGGATATCACTCGATTGGAGGTTTTATTTCAAAAAACTCCACTGGAACAATTATTCTTTAAGATGCTGAATATTATATCATACAATATAATACAATGCATACAATATTTTAATTTCTACACTTATCGATGTTATAAAGTATTTTTAGGTGAAGTTATTCTTACCGTGAACAGATGACAGCATGATCATACTGTAACAATACTTTAATCAACGTTGAATCATATATCCGAAAAAATATTTTACAAAATGCTCATTTAAATAATAATGTTTACACAATCATTTTGTTTTACTGTATATAAAAGGCGGGCCGGATTCAGCTAAGGAAGTTAACCATAAAACAGCTTACACATATGGATTAACTATTGTTCTGTGAAAAAAATTTGAGTGTTATTCTCATCGTAAAGTATGCACGTGATTTATTGTTGCGAATTTTGTATTTGATTTTTAATCAATACTGTAATTGTAAATATTAAAGGCGTCTCGGAATTCATCGAAAGAGGAATAAATAAATTTCAAAATTATCTTAAAAACTTTTTAACATAAAAATAAATGTTAAAGGCGTCTCGTAATACATTGAAAGAGGAATAAACAAATTTCAAAATTATTTTAAAACCTTTCAAACCTATTATTATAATTACTTTTAAACCTTATTGCCTTAATTTATTAAATTAGCAAATTTAGATATAAGAGCTGAAATTGCTTCCTCTTTGACTTCAAATTTCATTTTGAACTCGAAATTGCAACGATAAAAGATAATTTAATTAAAAAGACTATTCAGAATTAATTGTGAATGTGCATGAAATTGCGTAAATCCGAACTCTGTAACAACATATTATTACCTCATATAACATATTCTCGCTGGTCCAGTGGTAAGGTGCCGGTTTGGTAAGCAAACGGGGCCTGGTTCAAAGCTTGCTGTAAATAGAGGTGTTCAAAAAATAACAGTGTCACCCAGAAGTTCAGCACTTAGGAATTAAGTGGTTAATGTTTTTCCATGCTTCTAAAATGTATTTTTAAAATATTCAGTATATTGTTATATTATGCAATATTATATAATAATATTCAGTATAGTGCAAAATTATTTAACATGGTGTAATATTATACAGTATTGCATTACATTATCCAATATCATGAGAAGAACATTGTAAAGTATTGAGAAAGTCTTACGTTTTACACTGTTTCAATATTGGGAAAATATTGTACAATATTACTTTTACGAATTTTATGATATTAGACAATATTATGTGCTATTTCGGTTGATATTAATTCCAGCTAGTGTCTCTGTAAAAGGGTAAGCTTCCCTGTGTTACCGTGAAAGGTTGGTTTTTTTTGCAGCTCAAACTGAAAGTATAAGTATATATATTTTAAATCCATGATAATTTTTCAGATTTTGTACATTTCAAAACGAACAATTCTTTTTTCCTTAAAAATTCCTGAAAATTATATTTTTTTATTTCCTTTACATTATTGAATACAGTATTGATGTAGACAGCAATGTACAACACATATAAAGGATGTAAATGTCTTCGATTTTGTCATTATTATTGATATTGCATTCGTTTATTTTAGGATTACGTTTGTTCCGGTTTATCATGATACGTATAGCAAATTTGCAGTATAGAATGTTAAGAGGGGCTTTATATAAGACTTTTAATCGCAAAAATTTCGCATAGCATCCGCTGATGGTGCTTTAACCCCATAATACTTCTAGAACCGCCTAGTCTGATAAATTAGATTAAACACGACGTTGCACGCCAGCACTCATGTGAATATCATAGTCTGATGTAACACAACGTGCTCATCGAAAGAATTGTCGTATTCTGAACTACAGTCAAATAGAGATGGTAGCGCATGAACCACCACTTATTCTTGTCTTGTCAACATTCATGTTACTTTTTTTAATACTAATATTAAACTTTTACCGATAATTCATTTTGTTACGGTTACTTTTTCGACTTGCAAACTAAAACAGTCTAAATATCTTAGGATTCTAAGCTAGTTTTAAATTTGATAACCATCTATATGATTCTCCGGCGGTAGTCTAGAAAAAATCCCGCAACTCGCCAGTTTACCAGCGACCGTCAAAGAGGAAGCTGCTCCATGAGAGTCAGAATTCAAGAAGAACTGCTTACTCCCCAAGGTTTGCCACCTCTCCGCAATGACAGAGTCTTGAATGAACCCATAATTTCCATCATGTAGAAGGAATTCTTCAATCTTTTTTCACTTTCTCCTCTCCTCTCTTTTCTATCCCATTTTTCAAGCGACAGTAATTTTTAAAGAGTTTCTAATTCTTATAGCACTTTAAAGTCTGCTGTTTATCATAAGAGTATTTCAATGCCATTTATTTACAGCAATATTATTGTCTAGAGGTGAAAAACCCTTGAGTTAAAGAACTCGGTTTACCCACACGACATCGGCCATCCATGATTCATCTGAATATATTTCTCAAAAGGCTTTGTTAAAAAATAACAAGAATAAAGATAACTTTTTCAATGAATAAAGCCCGTTAAAATCTGTAAACAATTAGAATCAAATGTCCTTTTATTACGTACCATATTAGGAATTAGTTTATACGATAAATTTGAAAATTTGAAATCAAATGAAAATGAATTATGCACGTGCCATTCACTAAAGAATTAGGCAAAAGCAAATGCTAGTGTGCGTATTTAATTTTTTTAAATCCTTTATAAAGTAAGGACAGTTGTTCAATTGAGTTAGAGTGGCGTCCCGTTTCGAAGTTACACTAGGGCTATTTTGAGACGGGCCTGTTTATTTTGAACCATGACCAGATGACAAGGACGGCATCTGAACTGGAGTATGGAAAATATGCATGGAGTAGCATAACCAGACTTAAAACAGACATTTATTTACAAAATTGAATAAATTATTTGCCCAACTTTAATAAACGTATTTACTCTTGATTATTTATAACAATACAATATGTTTAAAAAAACGACTTTCCTGATACACATGGTGAAACACAGAGAACTAATAATGCAAAATTTATGATACATAAGTGCTATCCAAATTCAAAAATATTTTCATAAAAATTTACTCTATAAAATTTTGAGTTTAAAAAAAGGAAACATATTTCAATTGAATAAAATGCTTCTAAAAATACACCCCTAGAGCTCTCTTGAATAGTATCGGTAGGATGTGTTCTCTAGCTTATATATGCATCTTTGCCTGATGAAGCATTATAGCCATCGAAAAAGATTGGGCGTGAATTCACTGAATGTCCATGATTATCATTGGGCAAAGTTCGTGAATCTTTTAAAGATAATTGTCAACAGTCTTCACTTATAGATCATTGCCATAATTTAGTTTAATTCCTTCGAGGTCGCCGAATATTATTATAGCAGTCTTATTTGCCTCTTAGCAATTCTTCGTTACTTTATACAAATGTTCGCGGCAGTTATTCATAACTGAATTACTCAGAATTTGTTGATAAAATTGCATCGCTGCACACTCTTCTTGTCACACAAATACTAGTCTGATTTCGTTGCTTTATATTGCAGACGACTAAAGTAACTTCTTCTCTAATCATCGGTGCGTCTGCAGAAACGAGAACCGAATGTAAGAATTACCGGCCCCAGGACTCCGTAGACGCACGACCTTCTTCACCGTGTCAGAGAAGCCAATCTATCTTCACACAAAGAAAACTCTCCCAGTCAGGGGACGCCCGGACCAGATGACACCAAAAAGAGCCCGCCGTTTAAATTTCAAGCATATAGTTCTGTGCAAGAAAAAGGATTCAAAACT
Organism: Araneus ventricosus; assembly: GCA_013235015.1. NCBI lineage: Eukaryota > Metazoa > Arthropoda > Arachnida > Araneae > Araneidae > Araneus > Araneus ventricosus. The sequence continues at coordinate 77,366 of BGPR01004208.1, read as the reverse complement.
TATTAAACATTGAACCATTAATAAAATTGCATAAAAAGTTGAAGCAATTAACAATTCAGTTAATCATTAAAAAAAATCCGTTGAAAAGTTAAGAGTTGCCACAAGACATGAAAGAAACTTTGGTGTCAAAAATATTAATTATTTAAAAAGAACTGGCAAAGCCGAAAAGGATGTTATTGCATAATTGCAATCTAACACTATCTGCAGAGATCAAGGTCGTTAACTGATGAATTACATAACGAATAAAATGTTTTTTCTCCTGGAATTCATTTTTTTTTTCATTTTGAGGATAATGTCACCCATGTAACTTGTAAGGGTGGCATGTTTCAAGGTCTCCCCAGGCGTCAGAAGTTACAGCTACGCCACTGGGCGTACATAGAGCAAAAATATCGCTTTAAATTCACCCTGTTCGCCGAAGTGGGGGTTGAGTTGCTCTTCACCAATGGCGATACGTACCTCCTTTCGGAGGGGCCACGCCGTGGCCGTTAGGACTCCGATCTGTGGCGCCGATCGTTCTTCAATTGACCACGGATGCCAAGATAGGGCGGAAGTAGCTCTCTTTTGAGGTTTGAAGTCATGGAAGACATTCGGGGGAAACCGAACCTTATTTCTGTTTCTGTTTGGAGGGAAATCTCCATTAATTCTTTCTTCAACCAGAAGAGCCAGCTCAATCCTTTGAATTTAGAGCATTAATTGATTCTGCGGGAATAGAAGACAAGCAAAGCAGAAGAAAACCTGCTGAAATAAAACCGATTTGCGTGAATAATACATTTGTTACTAAAGTCGCACATCGGTCAACCAGTTTTTGGAAAACCCTGAATGGAAGCACAGGCCAGAGGATAGAACCCCTAACCTCCTTTCTTCGATTAACGTCCTTCGCGCATGTCTTGTCTTAACCGACTACAACACTAGTGCGTTTATAAAGGTAAGTGGAATTCTACATTTGGATGAATGCGATCCAATTCTCTTCATGGATTTAAAAAATGGTGCATTTGTTTTTTAAGGCTTACGAGCGTCCAATAAAGGGAATAGGTTAAAAATCTAGAAGTTGGAACACATTCTTATTAAAACGGCGCCACCGCGCCAAGTCACCAAAGCAAGATGGCTGCTAATGGTAAACAAACGTGCATTGGTCACAGTTAAAGGTTAATCTTTTAAAGATTAATCTTTTTTCGAACCCATTGTGTTTGTGGTTTGTCGTTGCACTATCTCCCGTTTCAAATGTAGAATTTCAACAGGACTTGTAACTTTGCTAGCTCATTGAATGTACGGAATCTGCTTTTTTAATTATTCTACTGAAGTAGGAGAAACTCTGCTCGCGATGCCTGTGGCATCTAAAGATATCACAGGGCAAATTTTTTAACTTAAAAGACCTCAGCGGGTTCGCTTTAAACAAAGCGGGAACCTTGTAGCTTCGCTAGCTCAGTGAATCTACGGAATCAGCTTCTTTTAATTATTTTAATTAAGTAGCAGAACATTTGACCTTAGAAGCTTCGATACTATGGACAAATGTTCTTCAGAACAAGGAAAAGTAATAAATTAAGACTTACTCAGTTCTATATTTGCACTTGGGATGAAACGCTCTAAATATATAAAAAAAAGGACAATGCGACGCATCAAGGAAACCATCACACAGGTGAAGACAGCATTCCAAATGATGAATTCCAAAATAGGACCAAAAACTTCAAAAATTCCATGCAAACGATTTTTATTATGGACGAGTTTTCTATTCTGTTTATTTACATTAACAACCTTGACTTCCGCTTCGAAAACTCAATTGACTTAGCATTGCACCGGAATTACGTACTTACGGCATTTTGATGTAAATAAACAAAACAGGAAACTCGCCCATAAGGCAAAGAAAAAATCTCTCAATTATGTGATCGGAGAAATATAAAATCCCTAAATAAATCAAAGGTCTATTTGTCATTTTTTTACTATTGAAATTATCCTCATTAAAATATTTTATGATTTAATTAGATATTTAATTAAAATTTTTAAGTTTTATAAAATCCGCATAGTATGTAAACAACTCAAAAACGCGAAACGCTTACCATGACGTAAGCTATCTAGCCGATGGGCTGCCAATGGAACTAACCCGCTTGATTCCTCAGGTAACCGTATTGGCGACGAAATCGCATGTGTTCCAATTTCAAGATAACGACCAAGGAATGAATCTAAAAGATTTCCACACCTCCATATGAGGTGTGCCCCTCCATCGGAGTGGAAGTAACTCAACCCCATACCATCATCATACCCACTAGGGAAGTAAGAACCCGCTTTCCTATCTGGCGCCTTCTCATCCACGTGTTCGTCGTGCCCCTCCCCAGTCGATAGAAGTTAATGGAATAACAACCACAAACGGAGTTGCCTGCACAGGCATCTGGGGACTATTGGTGACAGCAGCTGCAATAGATCGAGTACTGAGGCCAGAGTCCTAGGAGCCATCACCGGTCACGGCCAACCCCTCCCGAAGGAGGTGCGTGCTATCACTAGAGGGAGGTGACTCGAATCCCACTATTATTCTATCCCAGGAGAAGCTAGACTCCGCTTACTAATCTGGCGGCTTCTCATCCGCGTCCTCGATGTGCACACCCCTGGAGAAGTTAATGAATAGAATTAGGTCGGATGATGAAGATATATTTTCAATAATAAAAGAAAGCTATTATCTCCCCTTCTGGGAATTTGAGTTATATGCAAATGAATTCATATTTTGAGATGTACATTTTTTTTAAATTAATCATTTCTCTTAAAAAAGTATTTTACAACGATTATAATCATAAAAGCAGAGAAAATCGCTAAATCTTCTAAACGAATAACTCTTAACTGATACATAAAAGACATCAATACAAGTGGTTTTATGCGCCATATAAGTAGACCGTTCTCCATGGTGTATATTTTATTGTAGTATTTAGTATTGAAATTGATTTCGTATATTTCTCCATTTCCATTGACAGTTGAGAGCTTGAGTAACTGAATATATTGAAGCATCTGTTGTTACCCTCCCATTCACAACTTGCATTCAAGTCATTCATATGTAGAATAAGTTGACTGAAAAGCGAATGGTTGGAAGTTTTAATATAAACGCGATTATAATGAATCGTGAATACGTGCACGCACCATGGAAATCAAATACGTAATAGCAATATTATGATAGTAACAAAATCATATTTAAAATTAAGAGAAACAGGTTCATAGATTCTTGGCATCACATTTTGGATACTGCTGCATGTCCTTAAGTCATGGTGGCGAACGGATGACACTCGGGTCAGACATGACCTTTTTAAATGACCCACGAGTTGGTTTTTATAAACTTTTTCTTATATCATAAAAGAGAGAACAGACAATCGAAAATATTGAAAAATTAAAGTATATAAATCTAATGTCGAATTTATAAAAAAATATTTGAAAATGGAATTCGAAACGTTGGAGTGAACCGAATTTATGTGGCTAGATATCCATGATTTAGAAATGGAATTATTTGAATTTCAAAGCAGTATAGCGTGAAAAAATAAATTTAAAAACTTGATTTCCAAAGTAAAAGGAAAAATGTCTGAAAGTATTGCAGATAATAATGATCCCACAGCGAAAATTGAAAATATTATATTAAACGTAAGGGATTCTTTACCAAACAATTTTATATTAATGCCTCTTTTAACGATGTTTGGGTCCACATATCCGTCTGAAAAATTTTTTTCCTCCGTGAATTTTGCAAAATCTAACAACAGAAATTACTTGAGAAAGGAAATAACCGCAAAATGCGTCAACCTAATGAATATGGAGCATGAACCTAATATTAAGAAACTATCTGAAAATAAGCAACAACAGATTTCACGTTAAATATATTATCAACTTCATTAAACATAATACAATTAGAATATCGAAGGCTAGTTTTAATTCTGAAAATGTTTCACAACATCTCACTATTTTTAAAAAAATTCTAATGTTTATTAATAAAGAACATTTCGTAATAAATATGTATTTTTCTTTATTCCTTGTTCATTCAAATACTCAGTTCACTGGGCATGGTGTCACTTGGTGCGGCGATTCATGTATCACCCCATTAATATCCAATTTTTGACATCGACCTTCATTTTTTTTATCTTCATTCTCAAACGTAAGATTTGTAAAACAAAAAGGAAACGTAAATTTTTTTAGAGTATTTTAAAAGTGAGACAAAAAAAGGCAAATATCAAGTTTTTCTGTTAAAAAATTTTCAGTGGTTCTATATTATGGTAACTCTTTTTACCACACCTCCTCCCCCCCCTTCCAAATGGCGTCACTGACTTAATGATTATATTAAAAATATAATGAACAAAATTTGGCCCTCTTATCAAAAAGGTTCGCCATCACTGACCTAGGATAAGCTGTCAATTTACCGCATTGATGCTTAATGGATTAAGTTAATAATTTTTTAATTTATTTTTTCCTTAAGGTTGTGGTGCAAATGCTGTATCTTCTCTCGTTTCAGGTTTGATGAAATGTTCTAGGAAAGGAATATAAATTTATTTCCATCTTTTTCAGAGGAAATATGTATCTCTAATACCCGTATAAACAATTTTACTCCCCTAACTAAAACATTTGATGATTCATTCATTAGCAGTGCAACTAATGTATCATCAAAGGTTTGATAGTGAGATTGCTTACTAACTGAAATAAGACACGCAAATAGCAATAGAAAGGATAAACATATTTGACTTCCAGCAATTTAAAAAATGAGAAACAACTCCTGTTTCGAAGAAGTCTTCGTTTTAAGAAGTTATCATCCAAAGGGTCATTTTGTATTAAGGTAGGCAATCATTCACCGCATTGAGATCAATGACATAAGGAAATATCGTTACACATTAAGAGGATGAATTGTAATATAAAATTCTCTTTTTGTGAGCTTGTAAAGCACAGACTTTAACTTAAATGAGTTTTTTTTTTGTCTTGTTGCTGGTACAAATATTGTATCCGCGTTAGCGTCATACAAGGGAAATGAAACGCATACATGTTATCTATAAATGGCAGTACAACTAAATTTTATGTTTTTTTAGAGACACATGTGAATTGTGTGATTTTGTGTGTGAAATGCGCCAGTGATCTTTTGCCATTTAAGAAAGAAGTAAGAAAGAGTAGTTTCAGTTTTTGCACTTATACCTGATATTGCATTTTGACGCAAAATTAACCTGAACGGAGTATGATATGTTTGCTGTTCAAAACGAGAACATTTTTTAACACACAAACCATCTTATATGACAAAAGTTGTCTTCAGTGAAAAACAGTGACACACAGCATCTATAGAAAATTCGAAGCAATATTCTGTCGAAAATAATTTGATTTATCTCTAAGTTGAAAATATTTTGCGAATCGACATAGAAGTGGAAAGGATGCCCTGCATATACCTGGTGAGAACAAATGGAAACACTAAATTTTTTAAATATTTTTTTGGAGGAATTGTCTTCTACCAGGCAATGAAAATAAAAAATTAAGAAATTTATCTGAATTCTATGAATTCGACGTTTGATTATTAACTGATTCATTGCTACAAAATATAAAAATTGATATAATTGATTTTCATAACTCATATTTTCCCGTTTTAAGAAAAAAACTAAAATCATAATGGAGCAGGGAGCGGAAGCTCGTTAATTCTGCTCAATTCTCTCTCATTAGCGTCATTCTTGGAAGTCATCTATTTCTTCCAACGCAATTTCCAATCAAAGATTAAAAATACGCGAAGCATTCAGTTCGGAAGTCTATTGCAGAAACTTATTTAAGAAAAAACTAATACTATTAATACGTCATTAGCTAAAATGAAATATTTCCCAGAAAGGGAACAGAACATTTTAATGGAAATCCTACCATTATTGGTCATTTTTCTCATTATTATTTTTTTTCTATGGAATGAACTTCAAATATTTTTTAAAAAGTTCTAACATATATAAAAAAGAATTCAATTTTTCTAGAGAAGGCTGTCATCTGAGAAATTTTGAACAGAAATGTTCATAATGTTGCAGTTCAAATAGAGAATGTTTATTATTTTAAATCTACTCTACTAACTAAAATGAATTTTAGTTTCAATTCGAAATTTTGGAAGCTTAAATAAACTTGTTTGAGTACACAAAAATTAATTATGAATTTATTCCTTCCCTATATTACATTTGAAATGTCCTGTGGTCAAACAAAATTAAAATAATACAATGGTATCGAATAAAATTGAATCTGGAATTTTATTCCAAGTGTTCAAACGCCCAAGGAGTATTTATAATAGCTTCTGCACTCAAAAAACACTAGTTTTTCAATCGATTCATATAATCTAAAATCCTGATTTCATCTAAAAGTCATCAAATTGCAAAAGCCCGAAGATTTAGGCTCGAATCTCGGACAATGCTGAGTATGCAAGCGTGATTTTATCACGATGGTTGCCAGGCAAAACGCCCTTGGTGAATGGTTTCGGTTTCGAGATCAGTGAAACACATGTTAGAGGCCATAGTTTGTCCAGCTGTAAACTGGATCCGTAGATGTTCGTAAAAAAGAATACATCGTAAATGGAAAAACACAATTTTAGGAATATACGGCAATAACATTCGCCAAATTAATTGTTGGTCGTCAATATCTGAAAATTCAAAAATAATTCAACAAGTCGCAAGCGAGGACTTTTTTTTCAGTTCCCTTTAGCCATCATTTTAGGACACTCAGATACTGTCAGGTTTTCTTGTTCCTTTCAAAATACCCTTCAAAGATCCCCGAAGTTGATCGCCGCAGCAATGTTTATGTCTCAATTTGAGTCAAGATTTCTATAGTGAATGTTCTATATGAAGCTCCACAACACTAAAGTAAAAACATTATATCGTAGTGATAAACAGTTTTTAATAAAAGCGAAACTACTAAAATTGCTATTAATTGAGAATCAAAAATTTGCTGAATACTGCCGATTAAGTCTTTGATAGGATGCTTATAGATTTGAAGGTTGATATGAATATAATGAATTGTTAATCAAGACAACTTGACGTCTGATGTAGATTTTGCACACAAAAAAGGGAGAAATTGGCAATAGCATTGTATTGAAAACGTAATTGGAATTTATAATCTTAAAAGGGATTTTTCCTTTCCCAAGCTAGACTGGTATCATTATATTAAGAAGGTCCTTAATAAATCTTGGTCATTAAATTAGTTCCCCGATTGCTTAAACGAACAAAGAAACGTTTTGTTTCCCATGCGTAATCTCCAGATAAAGAATTTCAAGCACTAGCGCTCCTCAAAAAAGGCTCGGGTAATCCATTTTCCTCTATTTTATTGTCTAAAACAAGCCGATTTGGCGTCCCAAAAAAGGAACCGGTTGGTGACACAGAGAGGCAAAATCTCATCAACTTCTCAGCCATACAGTTTTGTGGAACTTTTGACGGTGTATTTGAAATCGGAAGTATATGGAATGCTAATAAAACTGTTGTCCTGTTTTCCTAACAGTCTGCTTTTGATTCGCAAACAATCTGATTGATTGTAGTGATTGCTTGCTTTCGGCCGAAAACTTTTTCATCATGGCTAGTAATCGTTACGTATGCTTTCGTTCCGGCTGGAATACCTGATATTAATCCCAGTCAGTTTCTTAAAGGTAGAAATAATTCCATTTTGAAAGCATGGCTTTCTTTATTGCAACTTAAGCAGACGATGACTTTTTTTATCAATGAGAAATTTGTTTAGTTTAAAATATTTTTATATAGAAATTCTTTCTCATCCAAGAGTAATGTGGGGATTTTTTTTCACAAAAACGACCAACTTTACAAACATTTTCATTGAATTTGACTTTTTTATGCTTGCAAACATGAATTGCAGTAATCGATTTTTCTGCCACTAACCGGATGTGATAGAGTTCTCAAATTTTGTACTCTAGATGGCAATACACCCTTTTTTATGTTTTCAGACTTCAATTATCAGTTAATCGATTCATTTAATTAAATTTGGATTCCATTATAACGGCGTGGGCAAATAAATAAATCTGGTGCAGAATTTCAGAATAATTTCAATGTTCCTCAATAGCTATAATAATGAATTATATATTAAAGACTAAAAAGCAGAAAATAATTAAAATAAATAAATACTTTCCTTTTAGTATATTAATAAATGATTGTTTTTAAAACTATTTTTTCCAAATTTATTTTAATCTACTTTTCGCTGCCTAGTAAAAATATAAAATCGCGATCTTCCTAATAAATTTTGATATTCAGTAGCTATATAGAACGCTTATTATTTACAGGTTCTCAATGAAACTTAGACAAAAGGCAGAGTAATTTAAAATGATAGTTTTGGTAAAAATAATGAAACTAAGTGATAATTACTTGAATTCTACGAAAATGAAACCAAATTCAATCGAACTTTGCAATTGTAAATTTTAACATTTTATGTATGCTTTTTATTGATTAAATTCCTTGAATTGAAACCATTCAAAAATCTCTTTGGAAAAAAATATTCAATGCGTATTTGAGAATGGTGTTCATAAACTCTGCTTTTAATATTCTTCACATAATTTGAGCTCTGAAACTCAAATACCATTCTAGAAGAAGGTATCTAACTAAATATCGGAATAATGGTTATTAAAAATATTTTTGAAAACTTTAATGAATACAAATTATCCGTTAAAAAAGAAACGTTTGCAAATAGATTCCGTTGGAAAAAAATGCTTAATGTTTGGTGTAAGTGATTACAGGATGTTTTATTAATGTTCTTATTTAAAATGACTAGGAGAAATATTTTATTCTGCCGGCAAAATCCACTAAAAACTGTATTAAGCACAAGAAGTGAATTGAACTATAATAATGATATCTTGTGGCTAGATAGGAAATAAGTCTGAACCTAAAAAATTAATCTTAATGAAAATCAAATCAAATATAGGAAAAATAAGATATTTTTTCAAATTTTTTGATAAATATGCTTCGCTAATCTAATTCACAATACCGTTTTTAATTCTTTTTTGAGTACTAGACTGGCTACATATGCTTGCATTTTTATATAAGACGTATTTCTTAAAAAAAAATTAGTTAAAAAATAGGTGTTTAGATTTTAATATGATTCATTATCTGAAGCTTAAAATTAATAATATTGATTTTCGTAAATCATAACATTTTCTGTTTTTTTTTCAGCAAAAAAAATCCAATCAAAATGGAGAGTGGTTCAGAAGCTCATTAATTCTACCCATTTTTTCCCTTTAATGTCATTTCTGGAAGTCTTTTTTCCCCTTTCTGCTAGTGTTTTCTGATCAAAGATTAAAAATACGCGAAGCATTCCTTCCTGACGTCTATTCCAACAACTTATTTAAGGAAAAATCTAACACTATTAACTTGTCATTAGCCAAAATGAAATATTTTCCAGAAACTAAAAAAAAAATCAGTGAAAATCCTATCAACAGTTTTCAATCTGTTTTATTAAGATAGCACTTTTTTATTAAATGACCTTCTGACATTTATTTGAAATATGAATGAAAAGAACATTAAAAATATTAAGAAAGGATTCTTGATATGAGGAAATATTTAAAAGATTTAAACAAAAAGTTCAGAAACTTGCAACTAAAGAAGATATTTATTTCTGAAAAGAAAATCTGAATTCAATTTATTAATATAATTTTAAGCATCAACTCGAAGAACTTTTTTTTTATGGCTTTAATTTTGACATGACAAGAAAGTTAATTTATAATAAAAAATAACAAATAATAATTAATTTAAATATAATAAAAATATAAATGAACTTAGAATATAATGATCAATAGTAATTACTTTTAAATACAGTGGTACAAAATAATTAACTTAAAATGCACAACGATTTGATGTAAATAACGATTTGAAGTGTCTGAAATAGGAATAATAAAAATTTAAACAACATATAATATTTTTCTTGTTTCAGCTTATTCTGGATATGTTGTAAATATCAAAATAACCCATGAAATGACCAAACTTTACATCTTTCAATCTAAATTTCATCTAGAAAATTTGAATTTGTTTTCGAAATTCTCCTTAGCATTTGAAAAATAAATTAAATTACTGCAAGCTTAAGTATGTAGATTATCCTTGGCATTAGCAACACTTTTGAATAATATATGGATCCTGCCTCTAATTCGACAGACAATTTAGTTTTCGTGTGAAATTCCCATCCACATCAACTCCCCAAAACAAGATGTTAGTCACAGAAAAAAATTTTTTAATTAGACGGTCTTGCTTAGGCAGCTCTGCAGCTACCAGCGTAGTGGTATTGGCGCGAATTGAATTTTAGAAAGGTATTTTTAATGTAGAGAATGCAATGACCTTTAAGAAGTCGTGAACTCTAGAAAAATGTCTTGCATTTTTTGTTTCTGTTCTGAAGAGATTCTACACGAATAAAATACAGCATAACAGTGTACATTTTTCAGAAATTATTCCAATCAGTTTCAACTCAAAAGAATTTCTAAGAAATTATTCATTTTCAAGTTATTGTAATTATGAATAAATGGCTTCTACTTTCTTCATTTTTACTTTTCAAAGAATGAATACTCTAGAAGTGAAAGACTATTTATTTAATCTTTGTCATTTCATTCTTTAGCTTTAGAAATCTGATTTGATTATTTGAAATTCTACTTCGTCTAATTTCTTCCTCTTAACTTAATAATTTCGGAGTCTCGAGTCGTCAAAATAATCTCCTTCTGTTTTGCATAATTCTGTTCGTGTTTCGTTAATCTTTTGCACTCCAACAACGTCAAACTACCAAAAAAGGGATTGACAACATTAAGTTTACAACGTGTCTTTTTTTAAAAAATTAGGACAGCTTCCGCTTGAATCAATTCAACCTAAAACTCTAAATATTTCAGAAATTATTCATTTTAAAACTTTGTGATTAGATATAAATGACCGTTCTGTTTCTAATATAAATTTTTAATCGTCTGCTTTAAAATGTTTTTAATTTTTGTGTTCTTCCAGAATTCTCTCAATGTATTCTCGATACAGTCTCTTCGTCTTTCCTCTTGTTAGTGTTGTGTTTTTAATGGCCATATATGTAATGATATTCATCATGTGCAATGTAGAGTAGACATCTTAGTAAACAGGCAGTCGTTGAAGTCCAAATCAGTTTATTTTATTTACTTCATAAGTTTCAGCTGGTTTTAAATATTTCTGAGGAATATCAAGCCATGATTTCAAATATAGACGCGAAGCTCAGTCACCGGCGACAAAGAAACAAGCCAAGCCGAAGCGAGCGTCTGGTATATAGGTTACATGATTTTGAAAAGAGGAAGTTGCATCATCGCAGCGATATTATGTAGTATTGTAAAAAAGGGGAATCCCCGAGCGTTAGTGCTGTTGAGCCTGGATTTCAGCCAGTTAATGTGACAGTTAACTGTTTGTTAGAGCTTAAGTAGAGATAGTTTTACGAATTAAATCTTGAGTATAGTTTTTTAAAATTAGGAAAAGTGTTAATTAATTATATATATATATGTGTAGACTTCGTGTTAAAATAAATGTTGTTTATTGGTGGAATTCAGCGAGTTATTGCTGAAGCCTGTCTTAAAAATGAAGAAATTAGATAACACACTTCCCTTTCTTTATATTGCTACTACTTTAGAGGAAATCAACTATTTATTTTTCTTTGTTTTTTCTTTCTCATGGCATTAGAAATCTGATTTGATTCTTCCTCTTATTTTTCCCCTTAATTCAGCTATTTCGATGCTTCTAGTTATGAAAAGTACTAATTTTTGCTTTTTCTATTACGTTTATGCTTCTTTTCTCACTTCCATATCCAACAACATCTAAACGCCAAATATCGGTTATCTCAATGCAACTGCACAACAGTATTTGAAATATTCTTTTTAAGCAAAAATACTGCGTTAATACAATTTTTGCTATCCAAAATTTAGAAAAATGCAGGTTTGTGAAAAAGAAAAATATCCTTTTCCTGCAGCTAAATAATGGGTAGATCGACTGTAGATAGAATCTTGGCATAAGAGATGAAAAGTTTTGAGTTTAGTTCACCATGTATTTGGTAAAAGTTCATATTCTGTCTCTCAGATAAAATTGTCCTGTTTGTTCTATGTGGAAGTATGGCGAGTTTGTGGCGCATGTGGTGTGTATGTTGCACACATCAGAAGGCGCTGCTGGATGAATAAAACAATTTATTTAATACAAACAACAATATTAAAAACGGCATGTCATGCCGATTCAAGATGTTATGGTAAGCCCATGGACTCCAAATTACAGGTGAAGAAAACATCAGTCACCGGAGGAACCGGGTGTAAACAACCTGGAAAGAAAAAGGCAAAAGAGAGAAAGAGTTCTCGGTTGAATGTCTTCATATACTCCGCTGGCGGTAAATCCTTAAGTTGCTACAAGCTGGTTTACAATTACGACGAGCTAGGCACATCAGCAGCATGGACAAACATCAGCAGCATGGTGGTCAGAGTCCAAGTCCGAATCTTTTGATTCGAATCCGCTACAAGTTTAACGGCGGCTCAGGCGACAAGAATTACCAGGTTCGTTTCAAAATAAATACCACGTAACTTTTAAAATAGGTCATTAGCTTCAGAGATCGATCACCAAATTATTTGTAATAAGTAAACTCCCTCATTATGTAAGGAGTTTGCAAATAACTGTCGTAAACTTAAAATGATAATGTTGTTCATTTGCTCTTAAAAACATATGAAAAAGGATTCTTTTCTCAAAATGAAATTTTCGTGTTTTATTTTCTCCTTATATAATAAAATAAAATCAAAAATGTGTTTAAACGTCTGTTCAACATCCTCTTGACATCAAACAAATGAGCAAAATATATTCACTTTCCTTCTAAATCGTACGAGGTTATTCAAAAATACTTCATTTTGTGTTTTATATACTTCTTAACTCTGTAATGGGCCAATTACTTCTACCCAGATAGCAATTTTAGTTTGCATTGTTTTTTTTGGTTTAATTTTGTTTATAAACGTTAAAATTTCAACATTAAGAAAAAGGCCATATAGTTTTCTTTAAAGTACGAGTGTTATATTTAGTAAAAAGATGGAAAATGTTTAAAAATTTTTTTTATAAAAAAGTTAGTTTTTTTATAAATTATCATTGATTTATTGAATTAATGAAAAGAAGGACGGTCTAGGAGATGCTATCAAAAATCGGATGTTTTTTTTTGTAAACAGAGACAAAGATAATTATCTCTTTGTGCTATCTTTGCATCAAGCTTGTTTTGCAAACTTGTATTACAAAGGAGTTTGCTATGACAAGGTAATATCAAGTCAAAATCAAACTTGCTGCAAACTTACGTGCTATCTGGGATAGTTTCTTACTTAAATATGATGGGGGGTATGTTTAGAACGGGAATGGACTATTGGAACGAATTACTAATTTTTGTTTATAATATAATGTTATATGGTAGGAATAAGTCTTACCACGTCAGCATTCAGCACACTTCATCTCATAAAGAATATATTTTTATTTCTCTGCAATGAAAACTAACATTAATTCACTTGAAATTTAACCAAACATATTGAATAAGATAACGATTCTTAACAACGATAAAATGTAATTCACTTGAAAAGCGTGTTCAGTGTAATGGTTCCTGGATATATTGAGAAAAGAAAAGAGACATACAATTATAAAAGATTCTTTCCAAACATGTTCTTTGAATATAGCATAAATTGTTGATTGAAAAATAAAAATAAGGTATTGAACACACATTCTCTTATTAGCAGTTACATAAGCAATTATATACAAAAATGCAGTTATATACTTTGTAGCTTGTACTTTCAGTTTCTTGCCATTTAAATTTCGGAAACTAAGTGCTATATAGAGAGGAACATCACAGCTTATATATATTGTTCGTTTCTTCTTCTTCTTTTTTTTTTTTTTTGCTTGTTCTGCAATGTCGGCGTCTCGCCGATCCAAATCTACCACTCCACTTAACACAAGGAATCAGAATAGATGTTCGATTATCACTGCAGACAGCTGGCTGTTTATTTTGGAACCATTCAAAGTAGCCGCTAGATGTCAGACACAGTCAAGGTTGGGAAAATGCACTCTCGTGGTTATAAGCTGAAGTTGAAATCAGTGGGAAACCGTATTGCCTCGGCGCAAGTAAGAGTTAAGTTTGTCATATTTAATTTGCAAAATTTAAAAGTTAAAGTTTTCGTACTACTTAAGGTTTGACATATCTATTTTTAATCGCTATGGCACTATAAAAGGGAATACATCAGCTTCTTGCAAGCACTTAATAAGAATTCAGGGATTTTCAATCGAAAAAAATATGAGTTTCCAGATATCTTAAGTGCGGGTAATTGTAAAAAATATGCTTGAAGAAATCAACAATTCCTCCATATAGCTACTTGGAACTTTTCAATGACACATGAAGAAAATCCATCATATTCTTTTATAAGGTACTATGCCAAATAATTATTGTAACGGATATAATTATACATCTCGCCGCTAGGTGACGCTGCCTGTCTTCTCTCCGCAAAGAACTCTGGAATGACACGTGCGGAAACATTTGCCAATGTCACCGGAGAAAGAAATGATTGTTTGTTCATACAATCTTAATATAAATAAAAGTCATTGTGGGTTTGTATGTTTGTATCTATGTTCCACATCTCCTCCTAAACCACGGCACTGATTTCAACCAAACTTTGCACACTTATTAATTAAGACTAGGGTAAGATTACTGTCAACTTTTTAAAGCGCCAAAGTCAATTAAACAGTCAGTTAATTAAAAAGTAATCGAAACCGTTTTTCCGCTGTAAGTTCGGAGCAAATTATCCCCCGAAAATCATTTTTATACCATCTTAAAGTTCAAAATTTTACCTTTTTAATGATATCAATTTTATATCTGTGACAATTTTCCTTCAATTTGTATTAATTTTACAAAATTTAAAAAAGTTGACACGCAGACGATTTTAAAATAAATGAAATTTAATGATACTAGAATTGATACTGATGAGTTGCTAGGCAACGGTGTAATTACTTTGCCATTATTTTTTCTGTTTATTTTTTTTCAAATATCGTTTGGCAATGTTTTCATTGGTTCTTAAAGAATTCTAAAGCTTATTTAATTAGATTAAAAAATCACTGCAGTTCATATCACCTGTCATTTTTACCTGCATTTCCGAAGAAATAATAAATCCTTAATAATATATTAAATGAGAAAGTGTGTCTGTCTGTTTGTTACGCTTTCACGGCCAAACTACACGTGGAATAACGTATTTTGAATGTCAAACATCACGTGATCATAAAGGAAGCCGCGATTATGTGATATTTCAGAGAAAATAAACAAATACTTTATTAATGGAATAATAAATGTAATTACTCAACTCGACGCTTGCTTTTCATTTTTCGAGTTAGCAGTCTATTTAATTTTAGTTATTGATATTTGTATCTTTTCCATATCAGATTTTATTCAAGAAGCTGTCGATAAATTGACGCCGGAACAGAAATCTATTGATAGATATAATATAGCTGCAAGAGTTTTTAGATTAAAATTTAGAAACGAAAGTTTATTATAACTAAAGGAAAACATGCGACGATATAGTATTTTGTTTTATGTATTCTTTTAAATGGTAGAAGTAGATGACATATAGCATGATGGATGGTACACAGATTATAAGGGCCTGATGATACCATTGAATACAATGATGTAATTTACAGTAACGGAGAATATATGAGGAATAGAGAATGGTTGTTGAATTAGTAATTTTGGCACTGATTAATGAAAGTTTAGGTCAAATAAATAAAAAAATATATGTTACCAGTAACATCATATCCTGTAGAGTTCTTGAACTCCTTAGAATTGTCAGGGGTACCTTCCGACAAGCTGATATTAAAAGTCGGTGTGCCAGTACTATTGATAAGTAACCTCGATGAACCGAGACTGCGCACGGTTACAAATTGCACACATAGGTCCAAACGTCGTGAGAGTGTTTAAAAACGAGAGTGTTTTAATTTGACGCATTCCGATAATACCGAAGGATTTAAAATCCAATTTCAAAAGGTAGGTTCAGGGCCAGACACTCAAAGGGGCAGGCGTACATTTGGAAAACCATATTTTTTCCCATGGGCAACATATGTGGCGTGTTCAAGTGTGTCCAGACCACAAAACCTCTACATCCGTGCAAAAAACGTAAAACAAGAAAACGTAGTATAAAAAAGTGTGTTAGCATAGATAAATTACCTAACTATAACAGCAAACTCTCCTGTTAGTCGTCCAATAATGTATTATCAACCGTCAAAACTTTTAATTTTCCCTTTCAACATATAACGAAACATTTACATTCGTGAATTTAAAAAAAATTAATACTTCAAATTCTTCGCGCACGAAGTCGCGGGTTACAGCTAGTTGTATATAAATGTCAATAACTTAACTCTATGTAAATTAAAATACTTATTCAAACATTTGAAAACCTCTTCACGTGTCAGCCTGTCATCCAACACATAATAGATTATTATAATAAACACGAGGATACCTATCGCAAGCAGTATGAGCGTTATACAAGCGGCGTCTCACGTTGAGCTCTTGTTACTCTCAACTTACAGAGATTATTTACAATTTAATGAACTAACAACCTTCTCGTCTAACAGAACGGCGAAAGCTAGTCGCTCGAGCGTGTCGTAGCTTGTCTCAGCCTCAGAGTTCTTGGAAAACACGGCGTTGGGAGGGAAGCGGCCTGGACCTGGTGGTTCGACTGAAAAATTATATCCGTTGAGTTGTTTTCACTCAAAGTGTAGTATATTTTTCACACCCTTCAAAACAATAAATCTTGTTCCACATTAAATGCCATTTTAACCTTTCATCTGATAAGTCCGTGTCAAAATATTTCGTTGCATTGCATAAAATAACTAAGTAACAGCTCGTTTCCGAGAGTCTGAGCATGGCTCTTAAGATTGCATCCATATATTTCTCGACAATTACTTGATGTACAGTTGCAAATACATGTGCTCCCCACACACCGCCTCCCCCCATCCCCTTCCTCCGGGGGGGCCCCGCTTTTATCGCCATGACACCAACCTTTCTGGAGCATGTGACAGATCGCAGCAGAATATCACAAAAGTTCCATCCATAAATTCTCACAGTAGTTTTGGATGAGTTATTTAAAATCCCAAGTAATTGAAATGTTAATTGTGCGATTAACTTATTTGTCAATAGTGTTTGCCCTAGCAAGTGGACAGTTTGATATATTGTCGAAATTGCCTACTTTCGGCATTAAACTTCTTCATCAAACAAGTAATTGTTATTTACATTTCCTTTGGGTTGCGATCCCTGATTTAAAGCCATTCAATATCTCAATGGAACGAAATATTCCAATTGTTTTTAAGGGTAAGGGAGGAGTTCAGTGGCGAATCCAGTATTCGGGTCTGGGGGGCCAGGTCATAAAAATTTTGTATCGTAGTGACGAATGTCAAACCTCATGACTTCTATAAACTAAAACACTTTAATTTTACAGGCTTTTCTCTCCTGACAATAAGAATAATAAAGAACACTACAATACTTTCGATAATTTAATAAAAAATGCAATGAAAGAGCTGGCCAAAAAATGTTTTCGACCGCGCCAACGCTACAAGAGCAAGTGGAATGACTAGAAAAGTAGGAAAATTTTCGAACCTGTCAAGTCAGAAAGCAATGTTGTCATGATTTTATTACTATTCTTTTAAAATGAAAATTAAGATCAAACAGTTTTAGTGATTTTAAATTAAATCAAGAATTTTGGTTTAGCTCTGGGGGGCTGCAGCCCGATAGCCCCTCCCCTGGATTCGCCTCTAATTGAAGCTGTTTTTTTTTTCATTTATTGTAGTATTTAGTACTTTTATGAAAATATTTGTTATATTTGTTTGAAAATTAGAAAAACGTTTTGTTGCTTTGTTAATTTGCTTTTCACTGTTCTATGAAAGCAGTAATTTCACGCTTTTTAACAAGGAAGAGAAAGTTTTGCAATAATATCGGGCGTTTATTATTGCGGATCATGTATAAGTTTAATTCATTATTTGCGTTGAAAATCAAGTGAATGATTAAAAATTTCTAAATATGAAATACTCACTTGACGTTAGTTAAACCTGGGCCAATTCGTGTCATTTTATTCAAAACCGAAGCAACTTTTGATAGCTTGTTCTCTTCGGTTGAATTGCATCTCAACAAAGAATTAGATTTTCAAATTCTATATCAGATATATAAGTTCGAGACCAAACATGATACTAAATTATCAAAACGGCATCCCGAACATATCTGATTAGAATTTATAAACTGATTACTGTATTAAGTTGCGATGCAACTGATGAAACCAGACGCACCAAATATGTCATGGCTTTTCATAAAATACCTCAAATCTGCCCATTTTTAACTTGCCTATGTATGTATAGAAATATTTAAAAGATAACACAGGTTTAAATTTATTTTAACCCGTTAACGTCCGGCGTCCTATTTATAGGACAGTTACATTTCACTTCCGTGGCTGAACCGTATGAATTTCATTGTTTCCTTTTTTCTGTGTCTATGAAGGCAATAGGTATTATTAAACTCCTCAAAAGCTTTCAGCAGGTATATGCCACCAGTTAGCCAGATTTTGAAGTCAAAATTTCGTCGTTTTGAATTTTATTGATTATTCCATTGATTTATTTTTGAGGTAATTCAAGGAATTGGAAAGTGATTTTGATCTATTACTGCATTTTAAAAACCTTTAATATTTATGTAAGAAAGAGATTTTGCCCATTTTTTTATATTTTTTTCTAAAAAATAAAAATTAAAAAAAAAACGAAATTTTTTTCCCTTCGATTTCAATTTTACTTCACACTTAAATTAGTCTTAGGGATTTAAAAATAATTTAATATAAATTTACGGAAATATATGCTTTAATTTAATTTTGGAGTTAATGGTTAAACCAACGGGAATCCTTTCCCTTCGACTTTCTCGTATACTCACATAATACAGCGCGTTTTGTGTTTAGCTTCGTAAGAAGTCAAGAGAACCTCGTACGCATTTCGTACATTTCCGTAGACCGATTGGGACCAAAATTTAATACAGATCTTCACTTTTGATGTAAAGGCAATATACAAAATGTTAGGTATTTAGCTCGATGCATTCTCGAGTCACAACTGTGAGTACTGGAGTCAAGTGTCAACTACTCAAGTACGCACGATCTTTGAATCTAGATTAAATATTTAATTGCAAAATATACAGTGAAAATGCAGTAAAACTTCGATTAACCTTCATCATCCGGAACAGGTCTATGACAGATAACCGAAATCTCTTAAGACATATGTACAGTGACGTCATTCAACTGCTGGCTTGGGACGAAAATGAAAATAAAATCCTTTAAAACTGACTAATGCATACTTATTATATTTCGTCTTAGAAAGCGACTGATATAAAAACTTAGCGATGTACAGAAATGTCGGATTAGATTGTTTTAGACGATGATGGATAATAGAAACTGACGGTTAATCGAAGTTTTACTGCATGAACATTTCCCCTAATTGGGTTCAATATATTTAGATATTAGTCACGACAGAGCATCACACAGCTGAATGCCCGCTGGACGCACGTCTGGACAGTCTCTGTCAGAATCCAGCTGAGGTCTCAGGTAACGTTCTCGTCACGAAAGAAGTCAGGATCATTCCCAGAATTCCCACGCTTACCTTCATAATGTGCCATCAACCATATCCGTTCATTTCACCGCCAGTGTCCATCTGTAAACATCTTGGAATGTAATTACAATACCTTCCCACCTGTAGGTGTTCGCTGAACGACTATGCTACACGGTGTTCATATACTACATAAGAATAAACTGACCACCAGACAGCAAGCCCCCGTTAAAGAATTTGTTCCGAAATTCAATTGTATTGATTAAACTGTGACCGAAATTTCATTATTTAGTTCAGTGCATTATTGGGTTATCGTATTCATATGGACAAGAAAGGGCAGAAAGGAAATTTTCCCGCAAGACATATGGTCCAAAATTTTGATACGGATCTACATTTTCAGTGTGAAGACCTCATACAGTACAGCCTCGAAAATCCGGACCGCTCGGTTGTTTGGAAACTCCGGATTTCGGAAATTTCCGGATTTTAGATATTTTACTTAAACCGATAGAGATCTCAAAGTTCTGCTGTCACCGTTTAGGTAAGTTACGTCTCAATTAAGCACGCATGTGCAGACGTCTTCAGAATAGACCCGAGAGTCGCAAGGAAACGGCAAATGGTTGCCTTGGCAACGCCTCTGACGTTTGCGCATCGCAACCAATCAGACGTATGCTGATCTACACATTGACGCCAATTCCAACAACTCCATATAAAAACACGTTTCAACCAATAAAAACATAAAGAGACATTGAAAAATGATACAAAGACAAAAAAAAATAGTAGTTTAAAAATGAATAGAATGACTGGAATTTCCGCATCTTCCCTCAAGCGTTCTAGTTTAAAATTTATTTAGCTAATTTTTTTCTCGTCATGAGTTCAAAAAAATCGTCCGGTTTTCGGAGTTTCCGGATTTTTGAGGTCGGACTGCACTAAATTCCATCTTCTTATCTCGATGCGTGTTTTAACTATGGTCTTCACTGAACAGACTGGAAATCAGAAATAATTCCAGAAATGGGTTTGCTGGCTCAGCGAGAGTATCGGGTCAAACGTCCTCCCGCTAGTGCGGTGAGGAAGTTGTGAGAGGGGAGGCCAGTTCAGGTGTCGTCTGCGTCATCTGACCGCAGATCAAAATTACGAGGTTTCCCAAAATAGTCCTCTTTTTTCTTTAAATCTGGGCGTTATTATAACTAAAAATAAACATGGATCAGCGAGGATGAAACATAAAGATCCGCCGAAAAAACGAAGTCCATTTATTTGACAATAACAAAACTTCCTCTTTGTATTTTTCTCGTATAAGGAAGCAAAAATTGGTTTCCGAGATAATGGGTCTCAAAGTTTGCCACCATCTTGGATTTCATCCCCCATTTTAGCTTCTCTTGAATATCTCGAAATCTATTTAATTGTCAAATTACATGTAATCGGCAAATTACAGAGCGTAAAATTCCCTGAAAACGCATGCTTTTATTTATTTTTTTTGTTTTAGCGTTAATAGTTTCGAAGATATTGGATTTAAAAATTTGCTATCATCTTGGATTTTATGCCCTTTTTTAGTTTTTTCTTAAATGTCTCGGAAACTATTAAAGCTTGACAAAAAAAATAAAATTATGCATTTGTTGGGAATTTCACGATCATTACTTTGTTGTATTATATGTAATTTAAAAATCAAATAATTTTCCAGATATTCAAGAAAAGTTAAAAAAGGGGTATAAAATTCAATATGGTGGCAATTTTTGAGACCCATTATCTCAGAAACTATTAACTATTAAAACTAGAAGAAATATAAATGCATGCATTTGTAGGGAATTTTACGATAATTAATTTTTTGTGTTACATCTAATTGAAAATTGAGCAGTTTTCGAGATATTCAAGAAAAATTAAAGGAGATGAAATCCAAGATGGCGCCAAACTTTGAGACCCATTATCTTGGAAACTATTAAAGTTAGAAGAAAAATAAAGCATTTATTTGTAGAGAATATTACGCTCTTTAATTTTTTATATCAATTTTCATTTGAAAACTGAATAGATTTCGTGATATTTAAGAAAAACTAAAAACAGGGGATGAATTCCAAGATCTCAACCCCCATGACCGGGGACTTTTATTATGTTCATCAGAAGCCCATGACGAGCAAGTGTACCAATTTTCAAAACTATATGATTTAATGTTTCTTTCATCCCCCATTTTGGATCTTCGTTGACTGGACTAATATAAATCACACATGTTCCCCAGTGGGAAGAAAACCACCAATCACATCCGTCACTATGTCTCTTCTGTTCATGAAAAAATAACCATATAAATAAGAATATATTTTATTACCTCATATTTTTAGCACCTAATTGCTTATTACGCTGTTCACGACAATTTTTTACTGGGAGCACTTTTGCTGTTTAAATAATGCTTTTATTTCATGCATCACAATTTTTCATCATGAGCCCATCACGAACACGTCTCCTCCCAATTTTCAAACCCCTCAGGGGCACATCTTCTCTAGATGTGACGGGATTCACGACTCCGAGGTACCCTAGTGTCTTGTCTCCTTCCGTTTTTCTCCTCCTTTTGAGTTTTTTGCCTTTACATTCCTTCCCTCGAGGGTAGGCGAGGGAGCTCTCCATGCGAAGCTGTTGCCGCTCTGTTTGCTTCTTGCTTCTCATGGACAGCAAATTACCCCCACGTGTTGGCCGTGCGTGGCGTCCCATTAGACGGGTGGTACATTTCGGTCCCCGGTGTATCAATCGGCTGGTATCCCAGTCGCATGGTTGGTCTGTTCAAGGGGATCAAGCGAAGGGGTCACTCCTTGGGCTTGGCGTTAAGGGTGGACACGGTCCCGGGGGTTGACTCCCAGCGTATAGGTTCCGGCTAGCATCATGGCAAGTGCCGAGGCTGGAAATTCCAGAGCCGGTAACTGCCATCCCTTGTTGGGCTCCGTGGTGGGCGATGCCGTCGGGCCTGAATTACTCTCAATATCGCATGGCTTCTAATGTACTTCACCATAGTAATGCTTACTCGAAATTTTGTATTGTTAGTTCTGAAAAAGGCGATTTAAAACATTCATCCCCCATATTAATTCACAAAACTGTCATTGCAGTTATTGGAGATGTAAAATCAATCAAAAAATTACACAGTGGACAATTACTGATAGAAATCATGAATGCAAAACAGTCAGAAAAGTTAATGAAATTGCAAAAAATAGGGGAAATTCAGGTTAAAGTAGCTCCACATCACAGTCTTAACCATTCTAAGGGTGTAGTATCGGAAAGTGAATTTCAAAGTTATCTGGAAGATGATATCTTGGAATGTTTGAAAGATCAAAAAGTTATTGCAGTCCGAAGAATCACTATTAAAAGAAAAAATCAAAATTTCCCAACAAAACATGTCACCCTTACATTTAATACTCCTGTATTGCCAAAATCGGTTAAAATAGCTTACATGAACTGACCTGTTAGACATTTTATGCCAAACCCGCTGCGCTGTTTCAAGTGTCAGAGGTTTGGCCACACAATAACAGCTTGCCGGGGTAAACAAATCTGTGCTCGCTGCTCCCTCCCAGATCATGACAGTAATAATTGCTCATCCACCACACCAAAATGCTACAATTGTAATGGCGACCATCCAGCTTTTTTCCGTTCATGCCCTCGTTATAAACAAGAAAAAGAGATTCTAACTGTTAAAATTACAAAAAACATTTCCTTTCCAGAAGCCAGAAAAATCGTCAACGACAGAACACCCAAACCTGGTGTAGAATATTATAAAGAATAGATTTCTTGATTAAAGTTGTACTCACCCGATTGTAGATTGGATAGCGAAACTCACTCTAAAATAATCAAATTAGTAATCCAATATGGATGCAAGCCAAAGAATTCCACTTGCTGGTTTTCACATCTTTTAATCGTCATTTTGTTACATTAATAGAATGACACAGTTCTTCGAAGATTTAGCATGGTTTAACAAGACATATTTTTTCGATTCATGATTAGAATAGATTTTTTAGATAACGAAATAAAAGCTCGCTCAGGGCGAACAAAAGAGTCAGAATGTCTGGCGTGGGCGTCACAACAGTCAGAGTTCGAACTAGCAAAAGCGCGGGTGTTACAGGAAGAGGGTTCAAGAATTTTCAAGAAGGGGATGAAAACGGGGCTGCACAGACATCCGCTATTAGTCCAAACTGAGTATCAAGGAGGTGGTGGCCTCTGGGGACTTTTTTCTTATGGAAACTGAACACCTGGCATTTCATATTCATCAGCACTAAATTCAGTAGTCACTCCTTCTTGCTCGCAAAACATACAACCTGCACAAAGTATCATAAACACTCCTACAGCACCTACTATAGTTACTCCCCCTTCTGATAATGACTTGATTACAATTTAAAAAAGTGACTGGCTCTCTCTCCTTGAGATTAAAAAATCTTGGGAAAAAACTTTTTTCCTCTGTATCTGAAGCTTGTACTGTTCCACCTCTTGTGACAACACTTCAGCCAATCTCAGCTTGTTCCACAGCCAGCAATAGCGAATGTCGAACAGGTGCTCCCATTCCTGCCAATTCCCTACCTTCTACAACAAACTCGCCCTAAGAAAATACAGCACTAACAAAACAAATCTCCTTAACTAAATCTGCATCTCATACAATCTCACCTGCATCGGCTCAAACTGCTACCTCCATTTCTATTCCATCTGTCCCTGTTACTGCTTCCTCAGATATATCCCTTCCTACAAAATCAATACCTACCAACGAACCTAAAAATAAAAAGGATACAAACACATTAAAACAGGAACAACCAAAAGTTTCAAAAAAAGTTCGTGTTGCTGCACAAAAAAAAAATCAAAGAATCTCCATCATATCTTACTAATCGACTAGCCTCAAAAGAAGATTTCTTAAAAATACCTAAACAAAAGCAAGAATATACTGACGGTTCTTTTCTTTCAGTTCATCCATATGATGAAGATTTGATGTGAACTGAAAACGAGACAAACTCACCACCTTCTTCCCCTTAGTTTTTTTCTCTTTACTTGTGGGTTTTTTCATGGGCTTTTCTGTATCTTGGAATTGCCGTGGCGCTCAACACAAAATGTCCGATCTTAAGGACATTTTAAATTCTTACCAGCCTGCTTGCGTTGCTCTTCAAGAAACTCATTTAAAACCTGAAAATTCATTTCGACTCCATGGTTATACTGTTTTCCGCAAGGATCATCCAGCCAATAGGGCTTCTGGTGGAGTAGCTCTACTAATTTCAAACAACATTCCTTCATCCCTATTAACTTTGAATACCCCTTTTCAAGCCATACCTGCCCAAATTTTTACACATAAGCTAACTACAGTCTGCAGTTTGTATTTGCCGCCGAATATTCAAATTGATCAGACAAGTCTAAATAATCTCGTGTTACAACTTCCAGAGCCCTTTGTCATTCTTGGAGACTTAAACGGCCATAGTCAAATCTGGGGCAGTGATGACACGAATTCCCGTGGTCGTCAAATTGAAAAACTGCTGCACGATCATAATCTTAATACAGACGAAATCACTCATTTTCACACACCTACCCGGACATTTCACTCCATAAATCTTGCTATTTGCAGTCCTTCACTTTTGCCTTTCTTCAGTTTACAAACGGATCCCGACTTGCACAACAGCGACCACTTCCCAATCATTCTTGCAGACAATAGGCATTCGCACCTTCATACAGTTTTCTCTAGATTTAAATATGACCTAGAAAGCTGGACAAAATTTACCTCCACAGCATGCATTACAAAAACCATGGTTTGTGATAACCCTATAGACACTGCAGTAAATCAAATCACTGAAACTTTAATAGCCGCCGCTGAAATCTCTATTCCAAAAACAAAAAATAATTTTAGAAGACAACGCAAAGTATGGTGGAACTCTGATTGCCGAGAGGCATACAAAAACCAGAGAAAAGCCTGGGGTCTCTTCCGGCGGTATCCAACATCTGCCAATTTAATTCTCTACAAATAGGCCAAAGCTTACTCAAGGCGAATTCAAAGACGAAGTCAGCGAGAGTCATGGCAGCGATATGTTAGGAGCCTTAATTCTACTATATCCAGCAAAAAACTGTGGGAAAAAGTGAAAAAAGCATCCGGTATTTTTACAGATCACAATATCAATATTTTATACCAAAACGGCATACCTGTAACTTCTCTTCAGGATATAGCAAACTGCATTGCGTCCACACTTTCTCAAACATCAAATAGCAATACCTATC
Source organism: Araneus ventricosus (assembly GCA_013235015.1). Taxonomy (NCBI): domain Eukaryota; kingdom Metazoa; phylum Arthropoda; class Arachnida; order Araneae; family Araneidae; genus Araneus; species Araneus ventricosus. The sequence goes on along the minus strand of BGPR01004208.1, from coordinate 51,624 downwards.
CTTTATCTTTTCAGAACCATAAAAAGCTTGCAGAAACACAAAAACTTAATTTCAAATCAAATTCATACGCACCCTATAATACAGACTTCACCTTTCATGAACTTCAAGTATGCCTATCTGAAGTTAAAAAAACGTCTCCAGGCCCTGACAATATCAGTTATCAAATGATCAAACACTTATCAAACAGCTATTTGCAAAATTTACTTCACCTTTACAATAGAATTTGGCACGAACATTGTTTTCCATCTAGCTGGCAGCAAGCTATTATTATCCCAGTCCTTAAACCTGGGAAAGATCCTTCAAATCCTGTGAACTATCGCCCTATTTCTCTCACTAATTGCCTTTGCAAACTTATGGAGAAGATGGTGAACAGACGCTTGGTTTACTATCTAGAACACAACAAAATTTTAAGCCCTTTCCAAAGTGGTTTTCGACCAGGCAGATGCACTATTGACAACTTACTGGCCTTGGAAACAGACATCAGAACTACTTTTCTTAAAAGACAGCACTTGGTAGCAATATTTTTCGACATAGAAACAGCCTACGACCGAACTTGGAGGTACGGTATTCTACAAGACCTATTCAAATGCAATTTGAGGGGAAATCTTCCCATTTCTATTCAAAACGTTTTATGCTTAAGACAGTTTAGAGTGAAAGTAGGCTATCAGTTGTCTGATCTCTTCATTCAGGAAGAAGGTGTCCGGCAAGGCAGTGTTCTAAGTGTTACGCTTTTCGCTTTGAAAATAAATAGCATTTTTAAACATTTACAACCTTCCATTAAATCCTTTTTATATGTTGATGACCTGTATATTTCTTGTTCAGGAGATAACATGGCTTTTATTGAAAGACAATTGCAAATTGCAGTGAACAAATTAACACAATGGTCTATTTTAAACGGGTTTACATTTTCCACATCTAAAACATCATGTGTACATTTTTGTCGTAAGCGACGTCTTCAACCCGAACCAGAAATTAAGCTATATGGTCAGGTTATAAACGTGTTAAGTGAAGTAAAATTTTTAGGTATCATTTTTGATAAAAAGCTCACTTTCTTGCCTCATGTTACAAATGCGGAAAAAATTAGATAGAGCGCTCAATATTTTGAAGGTGCTCTCGAATACATCTTGGGGAGCATCCCGCCTCTCTCTTTTCCGGGTCTACAGGGCAGCCATACTGTCTAAAATTGATTACGGTTACACTATTTATGGATCAGCCCGACAGAGTGTCTTACAGAAATTATAAACACAATTCATCATTCTGCCCTCCGACTTTGTAGTGGTGCTTTTCGAACCTCTCCAGTCGAAAGTTTATACGTCGAGTGCTATGAATCATCACTTGAACACAGACGTCAAATGCTCACCCTTCATTACTTTTCTAAAATTTTAACAAATCCGAATCATCCATATTTTAACTACAAGAAAAGTCGCTTCCTTCAGCGTCTCCAGGATGCTAGACCATCTGTGGTCCCCTCGTTTTTCACGAGAGCTGCTGGTTTTCTCCACGATTTCAATTTAGATACTGCACAGCTTTTACCAAACCCAGTTATTCTTTTAACACCCTGGATTCCTTACGGATTGAAATTTTTAAATCCATTTGAAAACTATGACAAGACTAACACAGCTAGTGACATTTATTTACAGCTTTTTACACATCAACGTGAACTTTACCATCATTTCATACCAGTTTTTACAGATGGTTCAAAAAGCACTACTCAAACTTCATTTGCATGTGTTTTTATTAACTCAACACTCTCATTTCAACTCCATCCCTCATGTTCTATTTTTACGACTGAAATAAGGGCTATTCTCCATTCATTATCAGAGATATCAAACTACCTTGCAGATAACTATATTATCTACTCTGACTCACTCAGTGTTCTCCAAGCTTTGTCTTCATTGCACCGTCACAGTCATCCACTAGCTTTTAGCATTTTAAATTTGCACGACCGTCTTGTGTGCAAGGGGTTCTCAATTCTTCTTTTCTTGGTACCTTCTCATGTTGGCATTTCCGGCAATGAGATAGCTGATATAGCCTCGAAAAATGCATCCGCACTCCTGGACAATTCTGCTCCTTTAAATGATTTTAAACACTACATTAATCTCGCCTTACACTCAAGATGGGAGAACCAATGGTACTCCCAGTCAATGAATAAACTTCTCTCAATTAAGCCAGTTGTGGAAACTTGGCCTACTCTAACTAATAGAAAAGCGGATACAATTATCACTAGGTTACGAGTGGTCACACTCGATACACCCATCGTCATCTGCTGATGGGAGAACAGGCACCAATGTGTACCCAGTGCAATTGCATTATGTCAGTCCTCCATATCCTTTCTGAATGCTCCAATTTTAACTCTCTACGGTTACGTTACTTTCACACACACACACACAATCCAGTTCTATTTCCTTAACCGATTTACTTGGAAAGATTCCTCATGTTCACCTTTTACCTTTTTTAAAATCAATTGGCTTTTATCCTCTCATTTAAGCACTTTTAACATTTTTTAATGTTTACACTATTTTTATATACATTAGTTCCACATTTTTATCTTGCCCTGTTTTTTACATAGTTTGGCGCAGCTTGGCCAATTCTGGACCTTGTGCCAAAAAACCCCAATCACTCACTCACCCTCACTCCCAATTTTCAAAACTATATGATTTAATGTTATTTTCACCCCCATTTTGGATCTTCGTTGACTGGGCATCACACATGTTCCCCAATGGGAAGAATGCTACTAATCACATCTGTCACTATGTCTCTTCTGTTCATGAAAAAATAACCATATAAATAAGAATATATTTTATTACCTTATATTTTTAACATGTTTTCATTAGACCTAATTGTATATTACTTTGTTCATGACGATTTTTTACTGGGAACACTTTTGCTGTTTAAATAATTATTTTATTTCATTCACAGTAGATTAATTTCATTTCATTTACTTATTTTTGAAAAATCGCCGATGATCTATTTAAAACGTACTTAAGATATCTACGTGCAATGGTAGCTTTACATCATTGGAAAGCATGTGGTTTCATAGGCGCATTCGTCTACATCACAAAATCGAACCATTCACCGATTTACAACTGAAAAAAGACACCAAACGAAAAAAATTGGTAAAAAGCATCAAAATATTTCTATTTCGATATGAAGTTAAAAATATATTTTGTTGAAGGAACCATCAGTATCAAGTTATGCAAATGAGATTTAATTGAAATTAAATACAACCAATATCTCCTCGGCGAACATGCTGGTCACTAAAGACGGTGCGTAAAATAACAAAATATTATAATTTTGACAATTAATCAATACCTGCCGTACAGAATTGATAGTTACTTCAAATGGAGTGTAATATTTTCATTTGTCTATAGGCGATATGACAAATTTATCACTCCAATGAAATTTCTCTATTTCCTCGTTCTTTAAAAATATCTTCAATGCAGGGGCATAACTATAGGTATATTGGCAAACTGCCTGGGCCTTCGATACGGGGTGTTATTGCATAGAGACAAAGATGCAGATAATGTCCTGCACTTCAGGGCTGAAAAATGGGCCTCACCCTGAACTTTTGCGAGTGTCCAGGCAATCCATTTCTTCAATGAATCTTAATCCCTGATATTTCATCTAATAACTTGTATTCTTTTAGCTTTCACTTGTATTTAATTTATTGAGAACAATTTCTTCCGAATAAGCCTTGTAAGATTAATTTTCGAATAAAATTTTTTCTGACACATAAATATAGTATGTGTATAATAGATATGAACTGAATTCTATTTTTAAAATAAAAGTATGACAATTATTAGAAGATGTATTTTCATTTAAAAACTTAAAATAATCTAATTCTTCAAAAAATTTTAAAAAAATATTGCACTACGTAGTGTAAAAAACATAACCACAAAGAATTTGTTAAATAATTGAAATATTTGCAGATAATTGTTAAAATTTTCAAACGTATTTCAGATAACAGGAATCAGTTAGTTAAACCTATGGACAAGATAATTTAAAGTCGTATAAACGAAGCAATTAAAAGCACTAATAAGGGTATTTAAATTACAAAAATGATAAGTTCAGCGATGACAAACTGCAAAAAAATATTTAGGGAATAACTCTTAATGCAATCTCTGATTTTCCCTGTTTTTCTCTGAAGGGTTCTACAATTTCGAAACATTTTTTTATTTTATTTATTGAAATAGAAATATAATTGGTTCTATGTATCAATAACAAAATAAATAAGTAAACATACACACAATGAAATTTTAAATAAGTGAAATATTTGTGTTTAATTATGTTTGCTTGTGCCCTGTACTATTTAAAGTAAAAGAAATAAACCATTTACTGAAATCACTGCCTTCTTTTTTAAATTCCATTCTGTATGGCTTTATTCATCTTTTCGATAATTTGCTCTCTTCATCCTTCGAGTACAAAATACTGTCTCTGTATTCTCAATTAATGCCTCCCATGCGATTACTTCCAGAGTTACTATGAAGACACAATTGACGAAACCACAATTTGTCTTCAACTTTTTTTCATTTCATCTCTTTCAAAATTAAGTTCTTATTTTTAAAGAAATTCCGAGTCCGTCATCTATACTTATAAAAGGCAATGTTTGTGTGCGTGTGTGTGTGCGTGTGTGTGTGTTTGTCTGCGATGTCCAGACGAATCTATCGCACTTACAGCCATGAAATTTTCCACACAGATAGTCGTAATGGTGACTGAATGCACCTCGAAGCCGAAATTTTAAATTTTAATCTAGAAATTTTTTTATTTAATGTTTTGTGTTGTTTTGGTTGATTTTTCGCACTAATTTCTCAATAGAATGGTTTTGAATAATTGTACGACAAAAATGGATACACCATCGGAAAGAGCATGCGATTTCCGTTCTAATGAAGTTAGTTTTGAATTTCTAACGTAATTTACTGAATTTTGAAAAAAATTTGAAAAATAGTCACTTTTATGGTAATTTTGAATAAAGATTTCTTTAAATTATCGCATCTGACGTTCTAACATCTCTATAATTTTCATTTTTTTTCAGCCTACAAATGGCACGTTTATGTCCGATTTAAAACAAGAACTATTAAAATATCGTTTTTCGTTTTTTAAAAATTAATTTTTCCCTGGTCGGTTCAAACAGTTTTTTCGTAGCGCGATTTAACAGCGAGAGATTCTCCGGACCATCCCACAATGCATTGTTGCAACGTGACCTTCTTCGCGGCAGGTGACGTCATTCGCAAAGAAAAATAAGCGGGAATATCAATAATGTGTATTTTTTGCTTTGCTTTTGTTTTCAGTGGTGAAAATTAAAAAATAAATTTTAAGGAGCAAATTATATATGGTCAAACCAATTTTCTTTCAATCTCCATTCTTATATTTGAAATACTGAACTGATTACGGCTTCATTATTATTTTTTGATGTATTGTTTCTCGAGACGCAGATTGGGTGCGTAATGTGAACAATTGTAAATTTATAACATAAAACAGAAAATACATGTATGTCACAAGAATTCCTCCTAAACGACGAAGGGTAGCGACATGAAATTTGCACACGACATTCTGGGGTACATTTCAACTGAGCTATTTTCAACTTTCAGAATTAATTGATTTTAAGGTATTTAACTAAATAATGAAATTAGCCGCTGTTAAGCTTAATGTCTAGACGTTTTTTGCCAATAACTTCCGAAATATTTATCCCACGGCAATTATTTTTACACCATCGTAAAGAACAGGAAATTATATGCTTAATTATTGTAATTGTATGGTAGTAATTCTTTTTGTCTAGTTTTAAATAACATTTCAAAATTCGTTAACACAATTTGTAACAATGTTTTCTATTGTTATAAAATCAAATTCAAACCAATTCATTATTTCATGAAATACGTTATTCACAAGCTTTTGTCACTGTTAAAGTTATGATTAGAAAATATTGCTTTCTTCGGAAATTTAACTGCAAAGTAGACTTTTTTATTTCCGGTTTTATGTCTGAGCATAAATAGCTTTTACTAGGCATTTGCCTTAATCTAATGACTTTAGCTTGATTATTATGCGACGTTCCAAGTTTAATTTTCAGAACTTTTTTAATGAAGCTAAAATTATGATACATTACTAGGTTATTCGCCAATAACTTCTGAAATACTTATCGCACGAAAATTATTTTTACGCCATCTTAAACAGCAAACCATTATCTTTTAACTGAAACTGATTTCATTGCGGTAGAAATTTTTCTTTAATTGTAATTAAAATTTCAAAATTCATTTTAACGCAATTTGTAACAGCGTGTGCGCTTTCTATTCCTATAAAATTAAATTTAAAACAGATAAAGGTTCTTCAATCGCTCGCTTTTCGAATCGCTTTACAAAGAAGACCGAACCACTCAGAGGGTTAAGCCAAGTTATTCTTTATCTGGTTTTATGTCGTGGCATACACCCTTTATCATATGATTGCACAGTAAACCAATGACCTTGTTTAATAATATGTGATGAGAGTTTATGAGATGTTTTAAATTTTCACAAATTTTTAATTGAACCTAGTGAAAAAGTTAAGTCTTTCAATGTTGCTTAGTCCGGTTCTAGCAATGTATGAAAACGAAACATTGAATATGAGTCTAAATGAATCATTTAGTTTCTTTTGGCAAGAAAGGTATGGACAGAAAAATGAAAAAGTCACCGAAAATATCCATTATTTAAAAGTGAATCAATGAATTCTTTTGATAAATAACAATTTCGTATATATATATATAAAGATTAAAAATCTCTCATGCCAAGGATTATTTCAATAGAATCGGAGGTTTCACTCAACGGTTCGATGACCGATCGCAGCGCCAACTGACGTGTGTCTTTGAAATTGCGCAAGCATCAAATAAATCTTCCCGAAAGGAAGAAGTAAACATAACTGGGGTCGATTAGAGATCGCGGCTATTTAAATAAGCCAATAAAGAATGCTTGGAGATCCAGTAGATAGCTGAAGATCCCTCAGATAAAAACAAATAACTATGGAACTTGCTAGAAAACGTGTTCTAATTTAAAGAAAAATTTGCACCATATCAATTTATTAAATAATTCATTATACAGAGAGTTCAGAATTAGAGTGAACCAAATTCATGTTTTCTAGTTTTGTATTAACACCGCCATGGTAGTGTAGAAATATTTTATATCTGCATAATAATGACTGATGTACATTGTTCAATTTGTGTCCACCAAGCCAATTAGAATTCCACTGTTATTTTAAATGTAGCTAATCAACTTTGATGTCCTTTTTGTGAGAAATGATTTACATGCAAGTGGTTCACTGAAAATCTAAACACTCCATAAATAAGTCTTTTTGTTGCAAAACTGCTGGGACCAGAAGCGGCCCGGGGTAACTTTACTAACCGGGTAATATCCCAGATAGCACGTACGTTTGCAGCAAGTTTGATTCTTACTTGATATTATCTTGCCATGGCAAATTTGACGCGTCAAAGTTGAAGCGAAACTTCTGCAAACTAACAATGCATAATCCGTCAACCCTCCTTGCATAACAAGTTTGCGACAAGTTCGCCACAGCAAAACTAGACAACTAGCGCCACCCCTCCTTGCAATGCAAGTTTGCTGTGAATTTGTCATGACAAGTTCACAGCACGATTGCAAAACAAATTTGCTGCAAAGATGATAGCACACTAAGAGACACTAAAACAGAGAAAGATCGTTCTCTGTTTTAAAAAAGCATCCGATATTTAATAGCATCTCCTAGACCGTCCTTCTTTTGATTAATTCAATAAATCAATGATAATTTGTGAAAAAACTAACATTTTTATAAAAAAAAATTTTGAAACATTTTCCATCTTTTTACTAAATATAGAACGCCTTTTTCTTAATGTTATTTCTATATTGCCTTTTTCTTAATGTTGAAATTTTAACGTTTATAAACAAAATTAAACCTAAAAAACAGTCAATGTTTGTTGAAAAATAATAACTTCTTTTTGTCCCATTTTAAAAGTAATTACTTTTGAACGCTAATTTCATAACTTATTCTACTAGCAAAAAGTAGTTATTAGCGAAAATCGCTCTCTTTGATTGCAAATCATATTCTCAATACAAAATTTAAAAAATTAATGAAATCAAGAAAAAGATTTTAAAATAAATCGTATGTGCGATCTATTAGCACAATCTATCTATCTTCTCCTCTCGTAGTCTAGCTGGCCGAGTGGTTTAGAGCATCAGCGTTCGTAGCGGGAGATCGCAAGTTCTAATCCGAGGTTGTGTTCGCACTCTGTTTTTTCTATAGTTTGCAGTGAGTTTGACGTGGCAAATTTGACGCATGGTGACTTCGGAGCTTGCATTAACTTGCTGCAAACTTGTTTCAAGCTTGCACTTTTGCCATGTCAAATTTGTTGCAAGCTTGTAGATTTGCAGAGCAAGATTGCTGCAACTTTGCTGCAAACTAAAATTGGTATCTGCAATGGCGCCCCATCCCACAGAACCAAAGTATTTTTTAAATTAAATAAGTAATATTTGCACTAAATGTTGAACAAACCTTATTTTCATAAGTTCTCAATACGCATGTGTTATCTGCAAATATGTCTGTTGGCTCTTTGACTAACATTCATAATACTTCTGCTAAGACTAAAACAAACATTTATTAGAAGATTAAAACACAACTATTACACTTCGTATCTGCGTACATCATAACTTTGTTCAACCGTACTCGTACTCATCTCTCTCTCATTTTTAAATCAATTCAAAGTAGTCAACGTCTGACTGTTGCCACTCATCTAATATCATGCACTGTTATAACAATAAATAAGTTGAAGTCATACTTTTGTCAGGCATAATTATTAAATAGGCTTACACCCAGATAGCGATTTTAGTTTGCAGCAAGCTTGCACAAATTTGTCATGACAAGAGTGCAAGTTTGCCACAAATTTGTCATGACAAGAGTACAAGCTTGCAGCAAGTTAACGAAAGCTTCGAAGTCACCATGAAACGAACTTGCAGCAAGTTTGCCACAAGCTTGCCGTGCAAACTTATTGCAAATTATAGCAAAAACAGAGTGCAAAACACAACCCGGGATAGATCTCGCGACCTCCCGGTTCCGAAGCGGAAACGCTAACCATTGAGCCAGTTGAACTCTGAGAGGAGAAGATAGATTTCGCTAATACATCGTTCGATTCGATTCGCATACGATTTATTTTTAACTATTTTCATGATTTCATTAATTTTTTGAGTTGAGAATATGATTTGAAGTCAAAGAGAGAGCGATTTTTGCTAATAACTACGTTCTGCTAGTAGAATAAATTATGAAATTAGAGTTCAAAAGTAATTACTTTAAAATGGGACAAAATATCTAGTCATTATTGTTCAACAAACACTGACTGTTTTTTAGATTTTTTAGATTTTTATACATGTTTATAAACGTTAAAATTTCAACATTAAGAAAAAGGCGATATAGTTTTCTTTAAAGTAAAAACTTTTAGTAAAAAGATGGAAAATGTTTCAAAAATTTTTTTTATAAAAAAGTTAGTTCTTTTTACAATTTATCATTGACTTATTGAATTAATAAAAAAGAATTACGGCCTAGGAGATGCTATTAAAAATCGGATGTTTTTTAAAACAGAGACAAAGATAATTATCTCTTTATTGTGCTATCTTGGCAGGAAGCTTGTTTTGCAAAATTACAGCAAGTTTGATTTGTAAAGGAGGTGGCGCTATTTGTCACATCGAACTTGCTACAAGTTCGATTCAAGTTTGACAAGTCAAAATCAATCTTGCTGCAAACTTACGTGCTATCTGGGCATGTCTTTATAATATTATGGTGAGGATTTATAAACTCCAGATATAATTAAGATTATATAGTGGTATTATTTAGTTTAAAATATATATATTTAACAAATACATTTTAAACATATATTTGCCGTTTTTCCGGAGCTCTCATGCCTATTAAACCGTTTTTTTTCCTTCTGGCTCCCGCATTGACTCCACCTCGTATTTTGCGCCATGGGTAGTTCCCGGTTTGCCTTGGCCTCAGGACGCACCTGGTTGGCGCATTTTAAAATAATCTTGTGCAAAATAATTTTTCAGGAATTTGGTCAGTCCAACATCAAAATAGAATAAAAATATTCCCGAAAACATGTAATCAACTCTTTAGTTACTGAATATGTTTAATCTAATATATTATTTAATTTATTTGATGTTCGTGTAAAATACATGATAATTAAACTCGAATTATAATTCTTTAATCATCATAATACTCTTAAGTCAAAATCTATGTCAAGTTAGAAATACAGATGTGAAACAATGTATACCTAATACTACTGTAATACATAGAAACAATGTATACGGCCGTATTGGAAGAATATTGATACGATGTCTTCCTGATATCATAAGGCATTCAGAATATCGAACATAGCGAAAATATCGTATAATACTTTGTGTTAATACGGGGTACGCAAAGGGCCGGGTACTTTCGTTTCCACTATATATATATATACAGAGAGAGAGAGATTTTTAGATCATTTTATCATGGATTATATTTACAAGTCCCCCGCCATGATCATACTGACGAACAACACCTGCCGTGTGCCATTCAGCACACTCTCATGTCATAAAGAATATATTTTTATTTCTCTTTAATGAAAAGTAACATAAATTCACTTTTAATTAAACCAAACATATTATTTTGTAATATTGAATAAGATAATTCTTAACAACAATAAAATATAATTCACTTGAAATTCATGTTCTGTGTATTGGTTCCTGGATACATCGGCAAAAGAAAAAAGGCATACAATTATAAAAGATTCATTCCAAACATACTCTTTGAATATAGCATAAATTGTTGATTGAAATATAAAAATGATACATTGAACATACGTTCTCTTACTAGCAGTTATATAAACAATTATATATAAAAAAACTGCAGATATATACATTGTAGATTATACTTTCAGTTTCTTGCCATGGAAATTTTGGAAACTAAGTGCTATATAGAGAGGAACATCACAGCTTATATATATTGTTCGTTTCTTCTTTTTTTTTTTTGCTTGTTCTGCAATGTCGGCGTCTCGCCGATACAAATCTACCACTCCACTTAATACAAAAATTCAGATTAGAATTTCGATCACCACTGCAGACAGCTGGCTGTTTATTTTGGAACCATTCAAAGTAGCCGCTAGATGTCAGAAACAGACAAGGATTGGAATATGTACTCTCGACGTTATAAGCTGAAGTTGAAATCAGTGGGAAACCGTATTCCCTAGGCGCAAGAAAGAGTTAAGTTTGTCATATTTAATTTGCAAAGTTTAAAAGTTCAAGTTTTCGTACTTCTTAAGGTTTGACATATCTATTTTTAATCGCTATGACACTATAAAAGGGAAAACATGAGCTTCTTGCAAGCACTTAATAAGAATTCCGGGATTTTCAATCGAAAAAAATATGAATTTCCAGATATCTTAAGTGCGGGTAACTGTAATATAAATGCTTGAAGAAATCAACAATTCCACCATATAACTACTTGAGACTTTTCAATGACACATGAAGAAAATCTATCGTGTTCTTTTATAAGGTACTATGCTAAATAATTATTGTAACGGATATAATCATACATCTAGCCGCTAGGTGACGCTGCCTGTCTTCTCTCCGCAAAGAACTCTGGAATGACACGTGCGGAAACATTTGCCAATGTGATCGGGGAAAAATGATTGTTCGTAAAATTGTATATAAATGTCAATAACTTAACTCGATGCAAATTAAAATACTTATTCAAAGATTTGAAAACCTCTTCGCGTGTCAGCCTGACATCCAACACATAATAGATTATAATAATGAACACGAGGATACCTATCGCACGAAGTATGAGCGTTATACAAGCGGCGTCTCACGTTGAGCTCTTGTTACTCTCAACTTACAGAGATTATTTAAAATTTAATGAACTAACAATCTTTTCGTCTAACAGAACGGCGAAAGCCAGTCACTCGAGCGTGTCTTAGCTTGTCTCAGTCTCAGAGTTCTTGTCCCCTCAGGGGCACATCTTCTTCAGATGTGACGGGCTTCACGACCCCGAGGTACCCTAGTGTCTGATCTCTTTCCGTTTTTTCTCTCCTTAAGTTTGTGCTTTTTGATTCCTTCCCTCGAGGGTAGGCGAGGGAGCTCTCCATGAGAAGCGGTTGCCGCTCTGTTTGCTTCCTGCTTCTCATGGACAGCAAATTACCCCCACGTGTTGGCCGTGCGTGGCGACCCATTAGACGGATGGTGCATTTCGGTCCCCGGTGTATCAATCGGCTGGTATCCCAGTCATATGGCTAGTCTGCTCAAGGGGATCAAGCGAAGGGGTCACTCCTTGGGCTTGGCGTTAAGGGTGGTCACTGTCCCCGGGGGTGACTCCCAGCGTATAGGTTCCGGCTAGCATCATGGCAAGTGCCGAGGCTGGAAATTCCAGAGCCGGTAACTGCCATCCCTTGTTTGGCTCCGTGGTGGGCGATGCCGTCGGGCCTGAATCTCTCTCAATATCATATGGGTCCCTTTGTTAATCACAATTGTAATGCTCATTCGAAATTTTTTGTTATTAATTCTGAAAACAACACATTGAAAAACACTTCCCCAATTCTTATTCATAAATCTATCGTTGCATCTGATGGAGAAACTAAATCTGTAAAAAAATTAAACAACGGCAGCCTACTCATTGAAGTTACAAATAGTAAACAAGCTGAAAATATACAGAAACTGAATAAAATAGGAAATATTGAAGTCACAGTCACTCCCCATCGAACACTCAATTATTCCAAAGGCGTTATCTCCGAAAGTGAGTTCCAGAGAGATCTCGAAGAAGATCTCCTGAACTGCTTAAAAGATCAAAAAGTTATATCAGTCCGTAGAATCACCATTAAAAGGAACGGTCAAAACTTCCCTACAAAGCATCTCATACTCACTTTTAACACTCCCGTACTGCCCAAATCTGTCAAAATAGCTTACATAAACTGCAATGTAAAACATTACATCCCAAATCTGTTACGCTGCTTTAAATGCCAAAGATTCGGCCATACATTAACAGCCTGCCGCAGCAAACAAAACTGTGCTCGCTGCTCCCTCCCAGATCATGACAGTAATAATTGTTCGTCCACTACACCAAAATGCTACAACTGTACCGGAGAACATCCGGCTTATTTCAAATCTTGCCCACGTTATAAACATGAAAAAGAGATTCAGACGGTTAAAATTACCAAAAACATTTCATTTCCTGAAGCCCGTAAAATAGTAAATGACAGAAATCCTCAGCCAGGCCTCTCATATTCAGCAGCATTAAAGCCTACTCCTATGTCAGATAAAATAGCAAATCCTCCAGCGGAAAATGATTCAATAGTGGTAAAAAAATCAGATTGGCTCGCCCTCCTTGCTATTAAAAAATCTTGGGAAGAAAATTCCTCTAATTCTCAGAATCTAAACAACCAAACCGTTTCATCAGTAGTCCAGCCAACTGTAGCTAATCCCACAGTCAGAAATATTGAACCTCCAACAAACACTCCAACAAATGCATGTATTGCAAATGCATCAGATCTAACTCTAACCAATTCCGATACACATTTATCAAATAACAGTTCTTCTCCAGTAAAAAAAATTACTAAACAAAGCCGTGAAAACAAAAAACAAGAAAAAAAGTCAAATGAATGGATGAAGGTAAAAGAAACTAAAGCTGCTAAACGCGCACGTCTACTTGCCGAAAAAAGAGATCAAGTTTTTTCCCATTCTCTCCCAAACCGATCCCCTTCCAGAGAAGATTTCTTGAAAGATTCCGTTAAGGAAGGTAAAAATAATGATGATGATTCCCTCCTTAAAGTTTATCCTTCTGATGACGACATGTCTACTGGTGAGGTTGAGGACCTCCTGCTTTCTCCTTAGTTTTTTTCTTGCGGTTTTCCCTTTTTTTGCTTTTTTTTTGTGGGTTTTTTTCCATGGCCACCCTCATTTCTTGGAACTGTCGTGGCTTTCAGAATAAGTCAGCAGAATTAAGAGATATAATTAACAAACACAAACCCGCCTGTATCGCACTTCAGGAGACATTCCTTAAAACAGACAAACACAGTATACGGCAGTATAAAATTTACAGCAAACACCATATTGCAGATCGGGCTTCTGGTGGCGTTGCCATCCTTGCAGCAACTGATATTCCTACAATTCCCGTGACTCTGAACACTAATTTACAAGCTGTAGCCATCCGTATCCAGACACACTCTTTAATTACTGTTTGCAGTCTCTACCTTCCTCCTAATGAGCGTGTCAGCCAGACAGATCTTAATAATTTAATCCACCAACTTCCAACTCCTTTTATTATTTCAGGCGACCTTAATGGCCACAGCTCCTTTTGGGGGAGTTCTGATTCAAATTCACGTGGTCTACAAATTGAACAGTTCATTGCAGACCACAATTTATGTCTTTTAAATTCTGACGAAAAAACGCATTTTCATTTGCCAACCAGAACTTTTCATTCAGTCGATCTCGCCATTTGTTCTCCGCCCCTCTTACCTTTTTTAAGTTTAACAATAGACAATGACTTATACAATAGCGACCATTTTCCTTTAATCTTAACTGACAGTAGACACAACCCAACTAGCCATTTCCGTCCACCTAAATATATTTTTAATGCAGCTAATTGGCAAATATTCACCTCTCTTGCTAATATAAATTCAGATATAATTAAATCTTCCACAATAGATCAAGCAATAGACTATGTAGTTAATGTTATAATAGAAGCAGCAGACACCTCCATTCCGAAGACGTCTGGTATGCGAAGAAAACAAAACAAGCCTTGGTGGAATGCAGATTGCCAGCAGGCCCGTAAAAGACAAAAGAAAGCTTGGGGTGTGTTTCGTAGACACCCTTCAACTGCAAATTTCATGAATTTCAAAAAAAACCAAAGCAGAATTTAGAAAGATCCAACGACGCAGTCAAAGGGAGTCATGGAGAAAATTTGTTTCTAGCATCAACTCTAAGATATCTAGCCGCCAGCTATGGAACAAAGTTAAAAAAGCTTCAGGTGTCTGCCGATCAAATGCTATTTCGGTTTTAATTGATAAGGGAAATACAATATCAAATTTAAAAGACATTGCAAATTCCATAGCCTCAACTTTAGCACATACATCTAGCAACCAAATTTATCCTCCTTCCATTTTAAACAACAAAAAGAAAGCAGAAAAACAAAAGTTAAATTTTATTTCTCGAACAAACCAACCTTACAACTGCGATTTCACCTTCATGGAATTTCAATCATCCCTTTCCAATGTTCATGATTCCTCTCCCGGTCCAGACAAAATTAGTTACAGTATGATCAAACACTTATCAATAGCATCGCAAAATAGAATATTAGATCTCTATAATCGTATTTGGCGTGAACATTACTTTCCTACCCTTTGGCAGCAGGCTATCATAATTCCATTGTTAAAACCAGGCAAAGATCCCACAAACCCATCAAACTATCGCCCAATAGCTTTGACTTCTTGTTTATGCAAATTATTTGAAAGAATGATAAACAAAAGATTGATTTACTATATGGAGGCTAAAAATCATCTGCATTCGTCCCAGAGTGGATTTAGGACGGGTCGGAGCACCATCGACAACCTACTTGCACTTGAAACGGACATTCGCCTTGCATTTTTACAGAGGAAGCATCTCATTGCCATCTTTTTTGACATTGAAAAGGCGTACGATACGACCTGGAGATATGGCATTTTAAAAGATCTACATGACCTTGGGTTAAGAGGCAACCTTCCAATTTTTTTAAATAACTTTTTACAGCTTAGGAGATTCCAGGTCAAAGTGGAATCCGAATTTTCAGACTTTTTTATTCAAGAGGAAGGTGTTCCTCAGGGTAGCGTTTTAAGTGTGACTCTTTTTATTTTAAAAATTAACAATATTTTAAAACAATTGCCAACTTCCGTGAGAGGTTATTTATATGTTGACGACCTGTACATTTCTTGTACAGGGACAAATATGAATTTTATACAGCGACAATTGCAAATTGTAGTGAATAGTGTCACGCAGTGGTGCAATAATAATTGTTTTACCATCTCTTCATCGAAAACAGCAGCTGTTCATTTCTGTCGGAAACGTAGTCTTCATTTTGATCCCGAAATTAAACTAAATGACGAAATAATTCCATTTGTAAACGACATTCGTTTTTTGGGCATCACTTTCGACAGAAAATTAACATTTCTCCCTCATATAAAACTATTGAGGAAAAAGTGTGAGAAGTCATTAAATATTTTAAAAGTCTTATCGACAACAACTTGGGGAGCTGACAGGAATTCTATGATAAAAATTTATAAAGCTACAGTACTGTCTAAAATTGATTATGGTTGCGAGATTTATGGATCCGCTAGGAAAAGTGTTTTGCAAAAACTAGACCCCGTTCATCACACAGCTCTTCGACTTTGCTCAGGAGCTTTTCGAACATCTCCCGTTCAGAGTCTCTACGTTGACTGCTCTGAACCTTCACTTACTTTTAGAAGAAATATTTTATCACTGAAATACTATTTTAGAATCAAATCCAATACATGCCACCCATTTCATAATTTTAAACTTCGTCTTTTTCTTGTTAGATTACAAGAAGCTAGGAAATCATTTATCCCTGTATTTTTTACGCGAGTTTATGATATTCTTTTAGATTTAAATTTGCTTTACCTTCAAGTAACTCCACATCCAAAGAATAATTTTCCTCCTTGGAGAATTCTTGTTGTACAGTCTTTAAATCCTTTTCAATCTTTTACTAAATCTGACACAGCTGATATCATCTATCATCGCATTTTTAATGAACATAGACAGAAATATAATGATTTCATTCCAATTTATACAGATGGTTCAAAATCAGCTGACCATGTTTCATTTGCGGTTATTTTTCCAGACGCAACTTTTTCTTTTAAACTACATACAATTTGTTCTGTTTTCACCGCAGAGATTACAGCCGTTTTATATGCTTTGGAGGATATATGTGACAGACCACAAAATAAATATATTATTTACACAGATTCACTAAGTGTTTTAAAATCTCTCATTTCAAATCATATTCATTCTCATAAAAATCCTTTGATTTTAAATGTTTTAAACCTTTTAGATAAACTCGATTCTCGTGGTTTTACTGTTTTACTATGTTGGGTACCATCTCATGTTGGAATTGTGGGCAACGAGAAAGCAGATAGGGCCGCTAAATTAGCGATAACCTCAACTAATGCTACTATACCTTTAAATGATTTTAAAAAACACATCACAATACTCCATCATTCAAAATGGCAGGCTGAGTGGGACCTTTTGATACAAAACAAGCTTCACACTGTTAAACCTCGTGTTGAACCTTGGCCCTCTCAATCAAACAGAAAAACAGACACACTCTTAACACGCTTACGCATAGGTCACACTAGATTCACTCATCGTTATTTGCTTTTAGGGGAACAGGCACCAATGTGCTCCCAATGCAACTGCATTATGTCAGTTCACCACATTTTAACTGAATGCCCAAATTTTAATTCCCAACGTTTACATTATTTTAGAACTCGTACAATAGAGGTTTCTATTTTATTGGGCAAAACCCCACATGCAAATCTTTTAGCATTTTTAAAGTCAATAGGTTTTCATCCACATATTTAAGCATTACTTCGTTTTTTGTTTTGCAAAGTTTCCCATTGTTTTTATATAGTTGAAGCTTTTACATTTTTAAGTAGATAACTTAAAATAGTTTGGCGCAGTATAGCCAACTATGGCTCTTGTGCCAGGAAAACAAAACAAACTCAAACTCAAACTCAGAGTTCTTGGAAAACACGGCGTTGGGAGGGAAGCAGCGCCACCTGGTGGTTCGACGGAAAAATTATATCCGTTGAACTGTTTTCACTCAAAGGGTAGTATTTTTTCGCACCCTTCAGTACAATAGATCTTGTTCCACATTAATTGCTATTGTAATCTTTCATCTGATAAACCGTGTCAAAATATTTCGTTGGATTGCGTAAAATAACTAAGTAACAGCTTGTTTCCGAGAGTCTGAGCACGGCTCTTAAAATTGCATCCATATATTTCTCGGCAATTACTTGATGTACAGTTGCAAAAACATGTGCTCCTGATCAAATGGTTCCAATTATTATTATTTTTCTTTTTTTTTTTTGGCTTTTTATTGCCATGACACCATCCTTTCTGGAGCATGTGACAAAGCGCATCAGAATCTCACAAAAGTTCCATCCATAAATTCTCACAGTAGTTTTGGATGAGTTATTTAAAATCCCAAGTAATTGAAATGTTAATAGTACGATTTACTTATTTGTCAATAGTGTTTGCCTTAGCAAGTGGACATTTTGATATATTGTCGGAATTGCCTACTTCTGGCATTAAACTTCTTCATCAAACAAGTAATTGTTATTAACGTTTCCTTTTGGCTGCGATCCCTGATTTAAAACCATTCAATATCTCAATGGAACGAAATAACCCAATTGTTTTTAAGGGTAGAGGAGGAGTTCTTTTATTTTGTGGAATAAATCAAATTGAAGCTGTTTTTTTTCATTTATGGTAATATTTAGTATTCTTATGAAAATATTTGTTATATTTGTTTGAAAATTAGAAAAACGTTTTGCTGCTTTGTTAATTTGCTTTTCACTGTTCTATGAAAGCAGTAATTTCACGCTTTTAACAAGGAAGAGAAAGTTTTGTAATATTATCGGGCGTTTATTATTGCAGATCATGTATGAGTTTAATGTATGAGTTTAATTAATTATTTGCGTTGAAAATCAAGTGAATGATTAAAAATTTCTAAATATGAAATACTCACTTGACGTTAGTAAAACCTGGGCCAATTCGTGTCATTTTATTCAAAACCGAAGCAACTTTTTATAGCCTGATCTCTTCGGTTCAATCGCATCTCAACAAAGAATTGTCGTAAAGATTTTATGATTTATTTTATCTTTTTATATAATATTGACATAAGAATTATAACTTATGAACTTTAAAATTAATTGCTAATTGCACACATTTCTAAACTTTTATATTTCGGCTGATTTCACCTTTTAGTATTTTGTAATTTAGGTATCTTAATTGACATTACACCTGTTGCTCAACATACACCTAATTATCTACTCATGATTATTCAAGATGGATCTATACACATGTAAACAATCTTAAAGTCTCAAATTATCAAATCAATTAAGCATCTAACATTTCACAAATCAATAATTAAAAATCTTCACTCAATGTAATATCTTAGCAACAGGTATAAAGTGCAACTTCAATTTAATTTTAGTTCCTAATTTATCCTTAAAATAATCACCACGTTTAATACCAAAACAATTCATAAAGTTCTTAAGTTTTTTGCGTTGTGTTTTTAAAATATAAATAGATGCTATATTTTATAATGTTAACCCAGGAACATTCCAAATAGCTACCTCCATCATTGTCATTAAGGTGGTGAAGAAAGATCAGAGACCAGATTGCCTTTAAATAATATATTTATTAAACAATCAAAATTATAGTTAAACAATCAAAATTGCCCTACTATCTTACAAACAAAATTCTCTTAACTCAATTTTGCCTTATAAACAAGGTTAATACTTCACATAAATATCAAATTACAAACATAAAACTTGAATACTTCACATAAATATCAAAATACAAACACTAAAACTAAATGGAATAAAACACAATAATAAAAAAATGATTCTATGTTCATGTATTAATTTAGTTTAGGGTCGACCCAGTGTTTATAAAAGACACATCAATCCACATTCAAAATTTAATTAATTTTACTGCATCCTCAGCATTAATTCAATTTTATTTTGTCTCATTAATATCTAGCTCATATAAAAGAAATTTTTAAATAGTGGCCACCATCCATTAATCTTAATTTAATGTTATTTATCCTATCCTTAAAAATTTCATTAATAGATTTTATGCCTATCAATAAGCCTTTTTTATATTAACTACTTAGAACATACATGTCATGTAAAAAAAGTAATCAGACATTTAAATGTAATTTAATATATATATGTATATAAATGTTGTTTTCACATCTCAATTATCTCATTACATTATAAGGTAAAGGTTTTTTTAAGAAGTTTTTTACACACATCAGTCATCATGAAATTAATCCCCTATTAAATTCATGTCACATGTATTTCAATTTCTTAAGATTTACATTATCAATATGTTCTGCTCTATCAATGCTTATTTTCTCAAATGAATTGAAAGGGAGAGGGAGAAAATTATTTCTTATCTCTAGGCTTATGCAACTTAATAACTCAGTGATTTTCGTTACACTTACTCATAAGACATTTAGTAAATGATAATTAGACTTATTATATAATGTTTCTCATTCCCAAAAGGAAACTGATATTAGCTCCAATACAGTGACATCAGATATAAAATATTTTGTAATTGCAATAACATTTTTTACTCTCTCAAAAATTATGCTAGGCATTTCAACATGCATCGGGATTAATATATAATTTTACAAGAGCTTTTGTCTTAATTTCTATTATTTGATTATAAACTTTAGATTTTAACTCAAAATTTAGAAATCATGAGATTTATGGACAGAGTCTTGAGCATTATGAACTCAGGAAAGCATTCATTGTAAGGATAAACTGAACTTATCTGGACAGTAGTGAAGACATCATGCGGGATGGTTGAATTAAGGTCCGGCTCTCCTTGATTAGACAGAGGCATTCTTTTGTCCACAACACATAGTTGCCTAAATATCTGAAGCCATGCAAATTTTCTGGTATCTTAGATTATTCCAAATATATGATATTTGCCGGATGGGAGCGGAGCTATGCGAGTAATTCCTCCATGTAAACCGTCTGCATCGTCGCCATAATCGCCCTTTCATCAATCCTTCCGAGCATGAACCGTCTAGTCAAGTGACCATATGAAGAGCAAATAATCAAGTCGTGGATGGATTGCTAGCTAAAAAGCATCCCAAAATTTTCTCACGACCGGATTTTCGTCGCAAAGGCCCAAGTGGCCCGGGGGCCGGAACCAGCCCACCTCCTTCTTTTAATGCCAAAAACGCTCTGTTTGCTCCAAGTTCCTATTTTTTAAAAACACCCCTCTTTGGCTGCTCAAAAACCAAAATTTTGCCAATCTATGTGTTGTCTATTGCAATTAATATTGCAACCCTAAAAGCCGACGACAGACACATTCCAGAAAACAGACCCAAACGTGTGAAAAGACGACAAATTCCAGTTCAAAAGATCGCGCCGGCACAGAGAGTCAAAAGGGGTCTGTTGTTTCCAGGAAATTCTTCCCTTGCTGGGTCAACAAACTTCTCGATAAGCTGGCTCGTGAAGAGGAAAATCCTCTCCGCCAGGAAAAAAAAATAAGTCGCAAAAAAATGAAAAGAAATTCGCTTAGTAAACTTTGTTGCATTAGTACTTTCTTGAAACAATTAAAAAAATTACAATATTATCATTAATGGCTTATCATCATTTTTTTATTTTTAAAAACACAAATATCTTTTAAAATTCCAAATTTATCAAATGCCGAAAGAAAAAAAAAATTTAATTTAAATAATTTTGAACATATTCTATACAACAGAATTAGATTTGCAAATTCTAATCAGATATATAAGTTCGAGATCAAACATGATACTAAATTATCAAAACGGCATCCCGAATATATCTGATTAGAATTTATAAATTGAATACTGTATTAAGATGCGATGGAACTGATGAAACCAGACGCCAAAAAAAGTTCATAACTTTTAATACTAAAATGCCTCAAATCTGCCCATTTTTAACTTGCCTATGTAAATATTTTATGTATAGAAATATTTAAAAGATAACGCTGGTTTAAATTTATTTTAGCCCGTTAACGCCCGGCGTCCTATTTGTAGGACAGTTACATTTCGCTTCCGTGGCTGAACCAAACGAATTTCATTGTTTCCTTTTTTGCTTTGTCTATGAAGGCAATGGGTATTAGTAAACTCCTCAAAAGCTTTCAGCAGGTATATACCACCAGTTAGCCAGATTTTGAAGTCAAAATATCGCCGTTTTGAATGTTTTTTATTTTTCCATTGATTTATTTTTGAGGTAATTAAAGGAATGAGAAAATGATTTTTACTTTTTGATATATAACTGTATTTCGAAAAGCTTTAATTTTTATGCAAAAACGGTTTTGCCCATTTTTCATATTTTTTGTAAAATATAAAAAAAAAAGAATTTTTTCTCCGATTTCTATTTTATTTCATAGTTAACTTAGCATTGAGGCTTTAAACATAATCTAATAGAAATGTATGGAAATCTAAGCTTTAAATTAATTTGGGTGTTAATGGGTTAAACCAGCGTGATTCCTCTCCCTCCGACTTTCTCGTATACTCACATCATGCAGCACGTTTTGTGTTTAGCTTCGTAAGAAGTCAAGAGAACCTCGTACGCATTTCGTACATTTACGTAGACCGATTGGGTTCAAAATCTAATACATATCTTCAGTTTTGATGTAAAGGCAACATACAAGATGTTAGGTATTTAGCTCGATGCATTCTCGAGTCACAGCTGTGACGTACTGGAGTCAAGTGTCAACTACTCAAGTACGCACTATCTCTGAATCTAGATTAAATATTTAATTACAAAATATGCAGTGAAAATGCAGTAAAACTTCGATTAACCGTCATCATCAGGAACAGGTCTATGACGAATAACCGAACAGACGGATAACAGAAATCTCTGAAGATCTATGTACAGTGACGTCATTCAACTGCTGGATTGGGATTCTATACAAATGACGTATTAAATTTTTTAGACGATTAAGGATAATAGTAATTGACGGTTAAAAGAGAAAGTTACTGCGTGAACATTTCCCCTAATTGGATGCAATATATTTAGATATTAGTCACGACAGAATATCACACAGCTGAGTGGCCGCTGAACGCACGTCTGGTCACTCTCCGTCAGAATCCAGCTGAGGTCTGAGGTAACGTTCTCGCCAAGAAAGAAGTCTGGATAATTCCCAGAATTCCGGCGCGTACCTCCATAATGTGTCATCAACCACACACAAATCCGGTCATTTCACCACCAGTGTCCAACTGCACATCTGGCAAGCGTCTGTAAACATCTTTGAATGTAATTAGCACACCTTCCCACCTGTAAATGTCCGCTGAACGACGTTCATATACATAGGAATAAACTGACCTCCAGACAGCAAGCCCGTTAACGAATTTGCTCCGAAATGTGCAGGTCCTCAATTATAGTGATTAAACAGTCTCCGAAATTTCATTATTTATCTCAGTGCGTTATTGAGTTATCATATTCACATGGGCACGGAGGACAGAAGGGAAATTTTCCCGAATAACATTTAGTCCAAAATTTGATACGGATCTACATTTTCAGTGTGAAAACCTCATATAGTACAACCTCGAAAATCCGGACTGCTCGGAGTTTTGAAAGGTCCGGATTTCGGAAATTTCTGGATTTTAGATATGTTACTTAAACCAATAGAGATGCCAAAAATCTGATGTCACCGTGTAGGTAAGTTCCGTCTTAATTAAGCGCGCATGTGCAGTTGTCTTCAGAACAGACCCGGGAGTCAGAAGGCAACGGCAAATGGTTGTCATGGTAACGCTTCTAACGTTTGCGCATGTGCAACCAATCTAGACGTTTGCTGATCTACACGTTGACGTCAATTCCAACAACTCCATATAAAAACACGTTTTAACAAATAAAATCATAAAGAGACATTAAAAAATGATACAGAGACAAAAAAATAGTATTTAAAATGAAATGAAAAAAATTCGAAAGTATCAGGTCGAACGTCCTCCCGCTAGTGCGGTGTGGAAGTTTGAAGAGGGGCGACCAGGTCAGGTGTCGTCTGCGTAATCTGACCGCAGATCAAAATTAAGAGGTTTCCCAAAATAGTCCTCTTTTTCCTTTAAAACGGGGCGTTAATATAATTAAAAATAAACTTGGATCAGCGAGGATGAAACGTAAAGATCCGTCAAAAACACGAAGTCCATTTATTTGACAATAACAGAACTTCCTCTTTGTATTTATTTCGTAAAAGGAAGCAAAAATTGGTTTTCGAGAAAATGGGTCTCAAAGTTTGCCGCCATCTTTGATTTCATTCCCTATTTTAGTTTCTCTTGAATATCTCGAAGTCTATTTAATTTTCAAATTACAAGTAATCAGCAAATTACAGAGCGTAAAATTCCCTACAAACGCATGCATTTATTTTTGTTTTAGCTTTAATAGTTTCCGAGATATTGGATTTAAAAATTGGCTATCATCTTGGATTATATCTCCCTCTTTTAGATTTTTTTAAATATCTCGGAAAGTATTAAAGCTTGAAAAAAATAAAAGCATGCTTTTGTTAGGAATTTTAAGATCATTAATTCGTTGTATTACATGTAATTTGAAAATCAAACAGTTTTCGAGATATTCAAGAAAATTAAATAAAGGGGAGGGGTTAAAATCCAAGATGGCGGCAGTTTTTGAGACCCATTATCTCAGAAACTATTCAAACTAGAAGAAATATAAATGCATGCAATTGTAGGGAATTATACGATAATTAATTTTTTGTGTTACATGTAATTGAAAATTGAGCAGCTTTTGAGATATTCAAGAAAAATTTAAACAGTTGTTGAAATCCAAGATGGCGCCAAACTTTGAGACCCTTTATTTTGGAAACGATTAAAGTTAAAAGAAAACTAAAAGGAAATATTACGCTCTTTAAGTTTTTATATCAATCGTAATTTGAAAACTGAATAGATTTCGTGATATTTAAGAAAAGCCAATAACGGGGATATGAAATCCAAGATCTCAACTCCCATGACCGGGGACTTTTAGTGCGTTCATCAGAAACCCATCACGAATATGTGCGCCAATTTTCAAAACTATATGATTTAAAGTTTCTTTCACCCCCATTTTGGATCTTCGTTGACTGGGCATCACACATGTTCCCCAATGGGAGGAAAGCTACTAATCACATCTGTCACTATGTCTCTTCTGTTCATGAAAAAATAACCATATAAATAAGAATATATTTTATTACCTTATATTTTTAAAATGTTTTCATTAGACCTAATTGTATATTACTTTGTTCATGACGATTTTTTACTGGGAGCACTTTTGCTGTTTAAATAATTATTTTATTTCATTCACAGTTGATTAATTTCATTTCATTTACTTATTTTTCAAAAATCGCCGATGATCTATTTAAAACGTTCTTAAGATATCTAAGTGCAATGGTAGCTTTACATTATTTGAAAGCATGTGGTTTCATAAGCTCATTCGTCTACATCACAAAATCGAACCATTCACCGATTTACAACTGAAAAAAGAAACCAAAAGAAAAAATTGGTAAAAAGCATCAAAATATTTCTATTTCGATATGAAGTTAAAAAATATTTTGTTGTATGAACCATCAGTATCAAGCTATGCATATGAGATTTAATTGAAATTAAATACAACCGATATCCCCTCGGCGAACATGCTGGTCACTAAAGACGGTGCGTAAAATAACAAAATATTATAATTTTGACAATTAATCAATACCTGCCGTACAGAATTGATAGTAACTTCAAATGGAGTATAATATTTTCATGTGTCTACAGGCGATATGACAAATTTATCACTTCAATGAAATTTCTCTATTTCCTCATTCTTTAAATTTATCTTCAATGCAGGGGCGTAACTATAGTTAATGTCCTGCACTTCAGGGCTGAAAAATGGGCCTCACCCTAAACTTTTGTGAGTGTATCATACTGTCCAGGCAATCCATTTCTTCATTGAATCTTAATCACTGATATTTCATCTAATAACTTGTATTCTTTTAGCTTTCATTCGAATTTAATTTATTGAGAACAATTTCTTCCGAATAAGCCATATAAGATTAATTTTCGGATAAAGTTTTCTCTGACATATAAATATAATATTTCTATAATAAATATAAACTGAATTCTATTCTTAAAATAAAAGTAAGACAATTATTAGAAGATGTATTTTCATTTAAAAACTTAAAATAATCTAATTCTTAAAAAAAACACAGTTGAATTACATAGTGTAAAAAACATAACCACAAATAATTTCTTAAATAATTGAAATATTTGCAGATAATTGTTAACATTTTAAAACGTGTCTCAGAAACAGGTATGAGTTAGTTCAACCTGTCGACAAGAGAATTTAAAATCGTATAAACGAAGTAATTAAAAGTATTAACATGGGTCTTTAAATTACAAAAATAATAGGTTAAGCGATGACAAACTGCAAAAAATATTTAGGGAATAACTCTTAATGTAATCTCTGACTTTCACTGTTTTTCTCTGAAGAGTTCTACAATTTTGAAAGTTTTTTTTTCTTTTATTTATTGAAATAGAAATATAATTGGTTCTATGTATCAATAACAAGATAAATAAGTAAACATACACATAAGACAATTTTAAATAATTGAAATATTTATGTTTAATTATGTTTGCTTGTGCCCTGTACTATTTAAAGTAAAATAAATAAATCATTTACTGAAACCACTGCCTTTTTTTAAAATTCTATTCTGTATGGCTTTTATTCATCTTTTCGATCGTGTACTCTCCATAACCTTAGAGTACAAAATACTGTCTCTGTATTCTGAATTGTCTCCCAGGTGATTACTTGCGGAGTTACTGTGAAGACACAATTGACGAAACCATAATTTGTCTTCAACTTTTTTTTATCTCATCACTTTCAAATTTAAGTTCTTATTTTTAAAGAAATTCCGAGTCCGTCATATTAAATATTTCTAAACTACATTCTAAAATTCCTAAGATTAAAATTAAGACAGGCACAAGTAATCCTCAAAGACAAATTTAAAGAATAAAATGAAATATAGAAACTGGTAATTGCAAATTACAACTCCCTTTATATCGATACAAAATAAAAGCATTTGCTTAAGATTTCACACCAACGTATATTATTAATGTTTAGTCTACTTATACCAATATAATTGCAGCTTCTCTTTAAAAGAGATGCCGCGTGAAAAAAAAGTAAACATACTGATAACTTCCTTGTTGTGGTCTAAATGTAAAATATTATATCCGAAATGCTTAATGTGAACAATTGTAAATTTATAACGTTACAATATTTTAATTTATATTATCAGTATAATTATTATTGTGATAATTAAGAACAAATTTTCTAGTAATATATAAAAACGAAACATTGAATATGAGACGAAATGAATCATTTAGTTTCTATTGGGAAGTACGTATGGACAGAAAAATGTAGAATTCACTGAAAATATCCATTATTTAAAAGTGAACCAATAAATTATTTACTTCAATGACCGATCGCAGCGCCAACTCACGGATGTCTTTGAAATTACGCAAGCATCAAACAAATCTTCCCGAAAGGAAGAAGTTAACATAACTGGGATCGATTAGAGTTCACGACTTTTTAAATAAGCAAATAAAGAATGTTTGGAGATCCAGCAGACGCTCATTATGCCTCAGATGAAAAAATAACTATGGAACTTGTTAGAAAACGTGTTCTAATTTAAAGAAAAATTTGCCCCATATCAATTTACCAAATGTTTCATTATACAGAGGGTTCAGAAATAAATTCATGTTCTCAAGTTTTGTACTAACACCGTTATGGTACTGTAGAAATATTTTATATCTGGATAATAATAACTATACTTCGTTCAATTTGTGTCCACCAAGCCAATTAGAATTCTACTGTTATTTTAAATGTAGCTAATCAACTTTGATGTCCGTTTTGTGAGAAATGATTGACATGGCTCACTCAAAATCCAAACCCTCCATAAATAACTCGTTTTGTTGCAAAACTGCTGGGACCAGAAGCGGTCCGAGGTAACTTTACCAACCGGGTAGTATGGCGCCCCCTCCCACAGAACCAAACTAGTTTTTTTAAATTACATAAGTAATGTCTGTATTCTAAATGTTGAACAAACCTCATTTTTTAGAAGTTCTCAATTTGCATGTTTTACCTGCAAATATGTCTTAAAAATATTATGGTGAGGATTTATAAACTCCAGATATAATTAAGATTATATAGTGGTTACATTGGTGTGAAATACGTGATAATTAAACTCGAATTATAATTCTTTAATCATAATAATACTCTTAAATCAAAATCTATGTCGACTTAGAAATACAGATGTAAAACAATTTATACATAATACTACTGTAATACATGAAAACAATGTATACGGCCCTATTAGCAGAATATTGCAACGATGTCTTCCTGATATCATGCGGCATTCAGAATGTCGAACAACATCGCGAAAATATCGTTTAATACTTTGTGTTACTACGAGGTACATTTGTTATGCAAAGAGCCGGGTACTTTCGTTTCGACTATATATATATACATTTATATGTGAATATCGATATGAATATTTTAAAAGAACATTATATATATTCTGTAAGAGTTGGGCCAGTTCTATAAAATCCTAACATACCGTCGTGCAATCGCGCGTCTCCTAGTTTCGAAAAAATATCAATAGGTTTTGCATTTTCTAATGTTTTTACACAATATCTTCTCAAGGGCTGGGTTTAGAAATAAAATATAAGGCACTAATTTATACTAGAGTAAATTTGCTGTGGTTTCAGACCAAAATTAGCTCTTCAGCTTAAAAGGTGATTTGGATGCAGAATTTCAAAAAATCACGAATTTATCAAATAGAATCAAAATTTGTGATTTTTCGTCGATTTTTGTAGAAAATTTCCTAAAAAAAAAGTCAAATACAAAGGAAGTGTTTGAATGGTGTAAATTTGCTGCACACAAAACACAATAGCCCGTTTATACGACAAATATTTCAAGATATACAGTTGTTAAAGGAAGGGTTTAAAAATTATCTGCACAAGCACAAACGGTGTGCATATCATTTATTTTCCAATTGTAATTTATTATCAACTTTAGATTTTCACAGCATAAAACAATACATATACATAAAATAGTCTTACAAATTTGTTCTAAATTTTTATAACGAATGTCAAAATTTAGATATTAGTTGTTAAACGAAATAAAAAACTAATACTTTTAAGTTTCGTTCGAAGTTGACATTTTGTTCATCGTCATCTTTCTACTCGATACAATGTATATGTTGAAATGCTTTTGCAGAGGTTTTCTGAACACGTACCTTTCCAGACAAATGAAGTGTTAATGATGACAGATGTTAATTGCAACCTCTCTCCCAAACATTGTGGCGAAAGAATCTTTAGTACTGTTGATGGTAACTTTGTAAACAATAAATTCAAACGGGAAGATAAAGTGATAACACTTGCTTCTTTTAACAGTGATAAAATTGGGAAAGAAAAAAATTACTATGGTTCCACAAACCCTCTCCTCCTTTATCCTGCAGACAAAAGTCAGATGATGACTTAAAAATGTTTTTCACATTTGAACTGACAACTTTCGCTTCGTCACTGTTAAGTGAAGAGGGAATGCGAAAGGGGACTAAACTATCAGTGTTCACATCAACCATGGTTGATGATGCTGAAGAGGAAAATAACTTTCTAGTGGGGAAAGGAGCCCACTTATTTCACAAATTTGTATGGCAACTTAACATGAATTTCGGAGGCTTTGCTAAGAGTTAACTGACAAACTTACAAGCACATTATGGCTCGAACGTAGATAAATTTTTTAATTCATATCCTTCTGTTGTGACAGGAAAGAGCACCAAAAATGCAGAACGCATTCAGCAAAAAGATTTACATTCATCGCATGAGATAGCTTTCAATGAAGCCTCATGTCCCGAATTTTGTGGAGAAATGTTTAGTGACTGAAAACAAAAGATAGTTTTCAGTTACTTCCTTTAAAATGTTCTGCAAAGCACAAATGGAACAGAAAAACAGGCACTGGAAAAAGAAAACGCACTAATTGTTCAAACTGGTGTGCTTGTTGGATCTCAGTTTGATAACATTATATTGGTCGGTGAAGACATTGCGTTTCAGTCCTTCTTAAGGGGTTAGCTCCAATGAGAGAAATTGTACTTCCAAAACTCTGGAAAAGGGATAGATGATGCCAGATGAGCTATAATCCACAACGCTCTTTCAATACAAACGCGACGGAATAATTTTTCCTTCACGTTTTCAGTGGGTGTGATACAGCACACGCACCAATCGGCTCGCGAAGACAAAATATTGCTCGCTTTTAGAAAAAAATAAAGAATTCGGAAAGAAAATATACGAATATTTCTTAACCCTAAATATACCATTGACCAAGTATTTAAAGCAGACGAAACTGTTTTCATCCATTTATATGGAGGTAGACAAAAAAGCTCTGCATGTGGTCACAATGACTTGCGCTACCGACTGTTTACCCATTTAGCTATGAAAGCAAGGCATGGTCTAGTACATTTACCTACAAATGTAGATACAGCACGATTCGAAGACTAAAGAAGTTATTTTCAGGCACACAGAAATGGGTAGAAAATCCCTCTAGAGTAGGATTTGGTACCTACCCGATTTGGCCTCTGTCGACGCAAAATGAAAAAAGATCCAGATCTAGAATCCCTCTCTAAAATGGCATCTTGGAATAGAACAAAAGAATGATGGAATGTTAGTGGTTGCCTTAAAGAAAGTCTTATCTGTTCCTCCCTGTGCACCTGCTCTCAGGGAGGCGCTTGCGAAAACATCATTGCGAAGACATCACTCAACTTGAGAAAAACATTAAATATGAAAACGACAGTAGAAGACAGAAATCACTGAGGTCGGTCCTGGCGTGTCAAAAAAGGTAAAAACTTTTCTTTACATCTAATAACTATTTTCCAAATTTTAACATTAGTTATAAAAGCTTATAACATATTTTTAAGTCAATAGCCTCTGACTTTACCACTTCTGATGACCCCAAGTTCATTCTGCTACAAGTTATCGTCGATTGGAGGTCTCGGCTCGTCTCCTTTAGGACTATCTTTTGTGTTTTTTTGATGAGAAAATTTAAAGTTGTAGTGAATGTCAACTAGAAAAAAATGAAAAAATGTTGAAGACCTCGTCACTCACATCTCTGTAACTACCAGGGAGATGTGAGAAAGGACAGGAATCTTACAGAATGTTTGGAATCCCATGCGGAGCCACTGTGAAGCGAGTGTGACTGCTTCTGTTCGAAATTTCAAACATCTTCTGTAACATGCAGCTTTTCGCCAATGTAAAACTTGTCATTAAAAGGATTTCAGTTACACAAATGTGATGCTGTTTCTGGTCTTTTTCTTTGCTTTTTAAACATTAGATCGCGTGGATGACATTTCGGACCTTGCAGTGATGTGTGATTCCGAATCATTTTTGTGCCCCTTATACCTCCTGAAAGTTTGTCGCACTGGAAGTGAATCACCCTGTATAACACAAGAACAATTTCTTATTATTAAAAGCAAAACTCCATCATCATGCATAAATATTATTATGAAATGTTCACCTCACACAGATGGTTTTTAATCAATTACTCATACTTAGAATTCTTAGAAAATCATTAAAAATTATGTAAAATATGTTAATTAAAATAGATGAAAATAATTTGAAACCCTTAATAAAATATTAGCAAATATGCTTGTCAGATAAACTTTCTTTATTTTATCCGCAAAAATTAGTGTGAATGGTTTAATTTGCATTTAGAAAATCTCCATGCTAAAAATAATTACTCATGAAAATGAGAAGAATCTTCTTGAAATGGAATTTAAATTTTCATAAAATGCTAAACAAAGATATTTAATTATTTACAAAATACTGGTAGCAGTATGTAAAAATAAATAAGAGTAACAATAACTAGACTGCAATGATTGTTGATTAGTTAGTTATATTTATTCCATTTCTAACAAGCATTTGTAACTTAGAAAGTCTTTCCATAAGATATAAGTACGTATTCTTTATACAGTGTGTTTAAAAAAGCGTAGCCAATCTTTAAAGGTAAGTCAGTCATACGATAAGCATTCAAAATCACATAGTAACAAGGGTGCGCAAACGACAGTAGCAGATGGCATTTAAAGAAATAATTTAGAATATAAATTTGAGCACTTTTCCAATAGTATATCCCGAAAGACTGGATGATTTTTCCGCGAACTTCGATCATATAAAGAATAGAACTCACAATTTATCTTGAAGTTTCGGTCACGAGGGCATTTAGGGCACCTACCAGAAATCAACGAAGTCGAAAAGGAATTTTGGCTCATCCTTCTTCACGGAAAGCTGAGAATGATTTGAAACATCTATCAATTCTTTGGTTTTATGTGAGCAATACTTGCATGCATTTCCGTAAAAGAAATAAATAGCACAATGAAATTCGAGATAAATATAAAAGTATATATTTCGGAAGATATAAAAGTTTCTTAAATGATACGAATGTTTTTTCTTATAACATGCAGAGTTTTCCACCAAATTATATGAAATTTGCAGAATATATGACAATATATCATCGAAGTATTACATTAAAATTTAAAATAAATACTTTGAATATTAGAGACAATATGGGTATTTGTAGTAAATAATTTTTTACTGCGCATGTGTGAAACATAGCGTAATTGTTTTTCATAAAATTTCAAAGTCAGGTATAAAGGACAATTTATATAAAAATTCCAGTTAAAATCCGTCAGATTGAAAAAAAATATCGGCCTGGCGGCGAGGAGAATTTTAAATATCTTAATAAAATATATCTTCCCGAATACTCGCGCTGTTTTTAAGGAAATGCATGCAAATATTGCTCACATCATACAAAAGAATACACTGAGTGGCTAAAACATTAAAGACACCCCTTATTTGAAAGTAAACCAGCCGGACAGTGACGTAGAGTGGAGTAAGAACGCATATTTGTTTATGTAAGGAACGCTCAGCTTCGGACGACCTAGTTATTACGGAAATTAATGTCAAAATGGGTAAGACGAAAAACTGTAAGTGACTTTTAAAGAGGAATAATCTTCGATGCAAGAAGAGCTGGTACCAGCATCTTGAAACGACGACTATTTTAGGATTTTCTCGCCCACCAGTATCTCGGGTGTTTAGAGAGGGGCAGTTGAGAAAAAACACTTTAAGCGATTAGGACTCTTTTGGTCGAAAAAGGATGGTGAACGAGAGAGGTGAAAGGCCTCTCATATGGTCCGTAGCAACAGAAGGGCAACAGTACGACAAATTACAGCTTAATTCAATGCAGGTGCATCACAAAGCATATCTTAACGCATAACAAGATGGACTTTGCAAAGGATGATCTTTAGCAGCAGGAGACCACCAAGAGTGCCTTTGATAACACAGAAAAACAGGAAAAGGCGCCTGTTGTGCGCCCAGGAACGACGAAATTGGTCACTTGATGACTGGAAAGAAGTAGCCTAGTCCGATGAATCTCATTTTCTGCTCCATCATATAGATGGGAGGATGGAATGCGGTGCAAACAGCACGAATTCATGGATCCCGCCTAATAAATGACAATTCTTCAGGCTGATGGTGGCGGAAATAAGGTGTGAAGTGTTTTCCTGGAGTACACTGTGTCCCTTTATATCTGCACACAATTCTCAACATCACAGCTTACTTTAGCATCATTGCCGATTACGTGCACTCATTCATGGCTATAATGTTCTCTATGGAGATGGTCACTTTCAGCAGGACAATGTACCTTCCCACCGTGCTCGATCGGTCTCTGATTGTTTTGAGGAACATCAATCAGAGATTACCGTGCTCCCATGGACAGCTCAGTTCCCTGACATCAATCCTATCGAGCATTTGTGGGACGAAGTCGAAAGATCGCTTCGAAGCTTGGAAACGCCACATCCAATCCGACTCAACTTAGCTCTCATTATTTAAGCAAGGGTCAACATTCCTCAAAAACGGTATCAGAAACTTGTTGAGTCCATGACAAGAAGATCATCGGCTGTGATCGGAGCCAAATGTGGAGCAACCCATTATTAAAGTGTGTCTCTAATTTTTTCGACACTAAGTGTGAATAAATGTTTCAAACCATTATCAGCTTCCCATGAAGCGAGGTGAGATCAAATCCCTTTTCCAACTCATCAAATTCTGGTCGATCCCCTAAATTCCCCCGTAATCGAATCTTCAATGTAAATTGTGAGTTAAAACCTATTCTTTATATGATCGAAGTTCGATGGAAATTCACCCAGCCTTTCGGGAAATATTCGAAAAAAAATCGCATTTTTTAAAATTTAAAATTATTACTTTATATAGAATTTGCTGCCTCCAGATGTCGTTTGCGCACCCATTTTCCTATGTGATTTTGGATACTTATTGTGTGCCTGATCTACCTTTAAAGTTTGATCGCATTTTTTTAAACACCTTGTATACATGACAAAATTGTTTTGTTATCTAAGACAGCAAATTACAGCAAAAATTTTCATAATGTAAAATTCCGTCCCAAACCGATACCTCGAAGTCAAAATAATCTAAAAAGGCTATAAAATTTTATGCTTTAATATCTACAATATAATTTTGAATGTAACATTTATAACTTAGAACGCGTATAACTGTATAAACACAGAATTCTCTGTTTGATCTTAAATTCGTAAGTGGTTATAACAGTTCACAATAAAAAACAATGATAAATGTTAAATTTCGCTGACAGTAGAAGCCAATGTTATATTGATATCTTTTAAGAATATTTTTATTAACACGTCATATTACTCAGCAATAAAACTATGAAAATAATAACTACAAACGTTTCAAAAGAATAAATGCATATTGTGTCAGATTATTCCATATGATAAGCATTTTGAAATGCTACAGCAATTACACAAAAAACATATTTATTTGGTAACAGATGAGATGAATACCTGTTGTTTTTCTGTGTTTGGCGTGAATGTTTTGTGTGTTTGTATTTTAGTGTTTGCTTTTGGTTCTGGCGTTTACATTATATTTATTAAAGGTAAATTACGCATCTTGTCTTCTCCAAAGTCATGGATGGTAGTGCATAAGAATAAACAAATTAGTTGTCATAAGCAGGGCCGAATAAAGCTCTCTTGGGGCCCTTGGGCAAAGCAAGACTCGGGACCCTTTTTCCTCCTCAACTCCCAAAAACAGATATTTTAGTATTGATTTTAATTTAAACTCTATGTAAGCAGTTTTAAATAACGAATGTTGACGAACTGAAATAGTAAACCATTTGATTGTGGATCACTTTGACGAGAGTTAATTTCAGTATTTTGTGTATAAAAAAATGCAAAATTCAAATTTAAAAGTAATTTTAAACAAAATTGTAATTGGAAAAGCTTATTTAACACAATCCAAATACTATTTAATTATAGGATAGAGCATCTTTTAAATTAGAAAGCAATACATTTTTTAATTTTATAAAACAGTATAATATAAAACATACAAAAGGTAATTAATTAGGAATGTTTTAGAATAACTTTTCAAAATTTAAATAATACTTGATTTTAATTTGAATAAGTATGAGTGCACAACCTTTGTAAACTGAATGAAAACACAAAATAAAATTATTCTGAAACTACTGCAATAAATAAATTTTTAAAAATTCGAGGTCTAGGCACCCCCTAAATTTGCTGGGCCTTTAGGAGTTGCTTTACTTTGCCTATTTAATAGTCTGTTCCTGGTCATAAGTTTCCTCCCAGACAAGTGTATCTTAATGTTTTGCATAGTATATTTTTTATTGATGTTCCATGTGTTTTAAAACTCTTCCTGACTGGTTGAATGCGATTTGAGTCCCTGATTGGCTTTGACGACGATTCCTTTTGAAAGTTTTGGTAAAAAAATAGAATAATTGATATTTTTAAGTCTTGTTCGGTGATAAATTTTTAACCAAACGATATAAATAATCACTGGCGGTTCAATTTTGATGCATTATCGAAATAGTTTTTGGCGATTGCTTAAATCGGAGGGTTGCCGGAAAACGGAAGTGGACCCTTTGTAAGGAAGTTCCATGAACAGAAAACAAACAAAACAGAAAACTCGGCCATAAGAGCAGCATTGTAAAGAAATTTATTTTCCTTTGCGTTGTAACCGTTCAATAAGACGCAAATGAATTCTTAAGGATTTTCATTTGTGCATTCACCGCGCAAGTGCATATTCTTTCTGAGCCTAATCTGTTGTCACTCAGCTGAGGACTGTATCGGTCCTTTAGTGATTTTTTTTGGTCTTTTTCTACTACCCATAGCGAGGAGAAGAGGTGGTTTCACAAATCCATTAGCAAACAAACGTATACAACTGTACTCAGATTCTGAATGTCCTGAGGAATCACAAGGTTAAACAATGGATAAAACTCGTAAATAGTCTCAGTTAGTGTTTATAATTTTTTGAGTACCAGACAGGATAATATTTCTTGATTTCAAAAACGATATTTCCATCAATTTGATTTTAGAAGATAATTTATTGAATTTTCCACTTTGGAGTCTATTTACTTTATATTTCGAGCGGCTCTTGCAGTGAAAGTGTTATTTTCCAACACAAGCTTTCTTTTTCTAATGCGCTGAGAAAACTGATTGCGATCAATAACGTTAAATTGTAATTGCCTTTTGTTCAAAACCATGCATTTGCCTGCAAGTGTCTTTTCGTTCTTATGTGAAGAATCAGCACACACTAAACAAAGCATTCCGTAGCAATGATGCTTTCTAATTAGGTCTTGTTAAATAACACACTGTACTGGGCAAAATCACCTAGAATAATTGAAAACTAAGTTTTACAAACATTCTGTAAATGTGACTTCTTTAAATAAATTACCCTTCTCGTCTAAATGCGTTCTTTTAATGGTATTAAGATGCATCGTGTGGAACGTAAAGGATCTTTTTCTTTTTTGTTTTCCTCTTAAAGCCTTCTGTGCAATGATTCGAAATAAACTCCTTTACTTTGCTTCTCTCTGTCACTTTTAGAAATCTTCTAATTTCCATCGGTTCCTTCAAGAAAAGCAGTTATACAAGTCCATTCGCTGCTTTCAAACAAATCCCGTAACTTGAAAGTGTCGCTTTTCATTTTAAGTTCAACTGATTTTTAGCCTTTTACTTAGCTCAGATCAAAAGAAATTCCCTAGAAAAACTAATTTACTTTCTTTTTTTCACTTTTCACCTATTTGTTTAAAAGGGTTTTAGAGGCTTCGTTTCATTTGATCGGAAAAGGTTTTTTTCTCTATGCTCATTTGATGAGAAATTGCCTTGACGATTATTTTTTTAATTGTAAAATTATTTTTCACTTCTAAAAGCTTGAAATTTAGACTCCAAAACCATTGAATAATTGCGGTAATAATACTTCTATGTTCAAAAAGATCCGAAAATTTTTTTTACGGAAGAATGATTACAGATAGACCCTGTTTATTCAGTGTTTCCTTCGAAGTAACGACCCTGTACAACGATAAAATTTTGTCACCGTTCATATAAACATGTAAATGTTGATTTAAAGCTTTATTTTACCATTTATTCCAATGGATTCGTCGCTGCACTGCTTCGGAACTTGAGAATAGTTGTCAAATTGTTCATCCGATTTAAATGTCAGACAGAGAAGAAGCTGAATGTGGAAGAGCAGGAATCTAATCTTTTGACAGACAATTTGACATCAGGGCAGACTTGTGAACCGTCACCTTAGCGTGATGGAGCCCCATAAGTCATCCCTACTCGCGACGGGAAGTTTTGAATGCCTGCAATCATGAGCTATGAGGTGTAATTTTTTCAACAGGATGAAACCTGTTCTGACTAGTCGATCAGATGATACTCTTCGCATGTTCAGCGGGAAATGACATAATTTATTTATATTTGAGATATATTTAAAATCTTCTGAACCTTTTTGAACGCAGTACTGCATTCTATACAATTACAAACAACGATGTCTTTTGGAGTCTTATGCTAAATATCCTGTACCGTACCATGTTTTGCAAAACATTTGACGTTAAAAGTGTTTTATACTCCAGCTGAGATACTGTTGCATGTTTTTTGATCAAAATGTACATTATAAACCAAGTTTATTATATTTTTATTTTATTTAGAAAGAAAACGCACACTACAGATAAAACTCCAATTACAGAATGCATGACACAAATTGAATATGAAACACATAAAGAACAAAATCTGTAAGCAGCGAACATTAAATATATTACAAATTGTAGTAGACAATTAAAAGTTTACAGTTAATCACAACAACTGTAAAGTAAAAATTGCAAAATCCAAAAAACGCATAAAGAATTGAAAAGTTGAACAGTCGAATATAAAAACATTAAAAGAACACAGTAGGAATTTTAAAGTGGCCATCGTTTCAGCTTAAAAAATACCAAAATACATATTAAAGATCTCAAGTTCTTTGGAAAACTTGTTAAAACTTTTGTAAAATTTATATAACGGGAATTTAGGTACAAAGTATCCTCGTCACTAAACTCTAAGCGTGTTAAAAATTGTCATCTTGTGACACATTTTGAAGGAAGTATTCACACGTCGTTCTTTGTCACCTGTATGAAGAGCTTGCAGCAATTGAATCCTGTATGGTTTCAAAAACAAACGTCTCCGCAAAACACGCCAGACAGATGTTGCAGGAATGTTAAATTCCCTACCGGCACGGCAAGTGGACTAAATGCGAAACTGTGTCGGCCATTTTCGTTTGAATTCGGGGAAGGCCAGGGGATTTCCCTTTACACAGTCAAATCCGTGTATTGGATTTGTTTATATCATCGTCTAATACTCTGAGCTGTAGGAAGTTCAACACCAGGGTATTGTCGACGAAATTCACGGTGAACAGTTGTTACGGACTGACACTTCTCGAAGCATAGAACACAAAACGATTTCTGTTGTGCAGTCGGCATCTTGACAAACACTGAAGTGGCCTGCGAAGGTATAGCTTTAGCGCTGCCTTTCGGCAACTGTGTGAAACTCCAGATATCCCTCTTTCTACCTACCCATTATTCGATCAACACGGTTTAAAAGCTGAATAGTTACGACTTTTTTTAAATCGTATGATTTTTTCTGGAACACCCTGTATATAAAAGAACGTAAGAAGTATATCTTCTAGATTTCTATGTATGCCAAAAATATTAAGTTTATATGATCAAGATATGACTGTAAAGAAAACCTATTTTTCTGATAAAATAAACAAAGAATGAAATTCGCTTGTATTCGCTAATGAAGTACTGAAATTTTAAACTATTTATGAATAAATTCAGCTAAGACATTGTAATACGTATCGTAGTTATAGGGCATGCTTTAAGACATCCAGTAGTCAATGCAATCTCTAATAAAATGCAATCTCCGACTCTTTGTCGAGGTGGCAGTGCGCAAATTTCTTAATAAAAACTTTTGACAGTAATTTATGAATAAAGCAGCATCTTAGTATAGTGCCTTACCTATGCAAAATACAGGTCCATTTTCAGCATGATTCTTTGCATTTTTATTTATTTGCTTTTCAAACATAAATATCAATAATTTCAAAAAATTCTGTTCGGTTGGAAACTAAGCGACACATATTAATTTGTATCATGTCAAAGTCATATCAGAATCCAGCAGACATGTGACTGATTTGTATGGTTTTTCTTTCAACTATGTACCCATAAAAAGATAACGACACTTTTATGATGATTTTAATAGAATTTTTAAACTGATCCCGTAGGATATTGTCCGTTTATGCTTTTGGATATCGACAGTTGACGTCGCTCGGGTAAAAATTGCTACGAGAAGAAAAAAAAAATTTCTCCATATTTATGCACAATTCATCCACATTTCCATATCCATACACAAAAAATTTTTTCATCCTTATATGTCTTCCTTCTTCCAAGTTATTTCAACTCATTGGCTGAAATTAATGCGAGACGGGTCAGATTTTTTTAACGATTTATGCATTTATTGAATCATTTTTATTCCTTTCTATAGTAGATTGGTTATTGCAATATAAATGAAGTTTTTACAATTTATTGTAATTAAATTTGCTGTTTAATAAAAACACATGAATTTATTTTTGTTTTTAACGCTCTTCTTTCTCTTAGATTTTTTTCTTTAACAAATCAAAAATGAATGCTCAGTTTAAGTTAACAAAAGAAATGAAGAAGAATAATTAACTTCATAGATTTATTATCTTTATTCGCTAATTTATTACACTTTTTAAATACCTTATTTAATAGTTAGTTGAATGATTCCAACTGATTATTCCGACCCCAGCTAATCTCTGATTACAATAATTTTAAGCACGGAAAGCCAGAAAAAAAATCCTTACACATCACTTTTTCCCTTTAAACGCCATTTCGAAGATACAATATTTTCACGAGCGTGAAATAAACAAGCAAACAACCAAGTCTGATTTAAAAAAAGCAAACTGATTAGTTGGCAGGAATGTCTTCTGTGACTCCAGAATTCCACTGTGTATAAAAATTCATATTTTTCTGTGACTTTTTATCTACTTTTTGTGTTATTTTCCTTAGTTGAATTTTTAAAAATGAAAATTATTTTATCAATAGTGAATTATCCTGTTTATTTCTACGTGACATTATTCAAGTTGCACTCACTAGATTTCTTCAAACTTAAAATGGCGACTTAAATTCTTCACCATCCACAGGACTTTTCTGTCTCTCTCAATCTTTTAGTTTTTCTCTTTTTTTTTATTTTTTCATACAAAGCAACCATCACTGATAAGCCACGAAATATCCCACAGGTAACTTTTTATGCGGCACAATTATGATGAAATCGAGTAAGTAATCCTAGCATTTGTACTCAAGAATAAATATTAATTGTAGATGTCGTCAAAACAAGTCTGTTAAGAAAATCAGAAGGGATATTATTTTTTCTATAGGTAGTAAGTACTCTTTCAATGTACAAAATGATAATTTGATGATTGAGAATAAATGTATTCAATACAGTATCTAAATTAAAGATAAGAACAAATTTAATTTTTTTTCTACGTAACGTTGCTTTGTTTGGAGGAGAAAAAATGTTTTTAAATATTAAAAACACATGGAATATAGAAGTATATTCAAACAACAAATGTTTTTTCCTTTGATCAAAACATATTTCTTTTGTTTGCCTTGTGCAATGAAACCTGTGTATAACGACACTGCCTAAAAGGAAAAACCTGCCTCCTTTTAGGCAGTGTCGTTAGCCAGAAAAAACGGATTAAATTGAATGCTGAATTATGGGTAATGCAAGGTGCAAACGATTTCAAATAAAGTAGAGATATTTGAAATTAAAATGATTGGGATTAGATACTCAGTTTTGTTTATAAAATTTTTACCACTATTTCAATACGAAATTTTTCTATTTAAACTATTAAATTCTAATACATTACGAACTTTCATCTTGGATAAATTTTCTTATAAATGTCTTGGATTTTAATTCTGGGCTGGTAAAAACATATTAGTTCTGTCATTTGATATGAATTATCAAAACCTGAGAGTTACAAAGTCAAAGCTTATTAAAGTAGGGATAGCGGTTATTGTGAAAAATGGAAATATGTGACGTTGCGCTAAAACTGTATTTTTTAATATTTCACTTAAAATACATTAGGAAGTAAATATTAAGTTATTGGTATGATACACATATATATCTATAATATAAAACAGAAAATACATGTGACTTTCCGTCACAAGAATTCCTAAATGGTGAAGCGTAGCGACATGAAATTTGCACATGACAATCTGGGGTGCATTTCTAGGTTAACTGCGCTATTTTCAACCATCTAAAATATTTAATTCTTAAGACATTTAATTAAATAACGAAAATTATGTTAATTTTCGGCGTTTTCGCCAATAATTTCAGAAATATTTATCGCACGAAAATTACTTTTACACCAACATAAAGAGCATTAAATTATCTTTTTAAAGATTCTAATTCCATAGCGGTACAATGTTTCTTCTCATTTAAATGTAAATTTCAAAATTCATTTTAAATGCAATATGTACCAATGTGTTCTATTATTATAAAATTAAATTAAAACCAATTTATTTTATCATATCCTTCATTCATGTGCTTTTACCACTGTTAAAGTTATGATAAGAAAATATTTCTTTCTTTTGACATTTAACTCCAAGGCAGACTTCTTACTTCCGGTTTTCTGTTTGAGCTTTCATAGCTTTCATTAAGCACGTGCAATAATTCAATGGCGTTAGTTTGA
The DNA here is from genome assembly GCA_013235015.1 of Araneus ventricosus. Lineage (NCBI taxonomy): Eukaryota > Metazoa > Arthropoda > Arachnida > Araneae > Araneidae > Araneus > Araneus ventricosus. The sequence continues at coordinate 9,699 of BGPR01004208.1, read as the reverse complement.
TTACTGTGCGATGTTTCGCGTTTAATTCTCATAAATTTTTAAATGAGGCTTTATTCGTGAACAACTTCTGAACTATTTAAAGGACGAAAACTATTTTTACGCCATCTTAAAGAGCAAAAAATTATCTTTTTATTGATAGTAATTCCATCGTGTTAAAATGTTCTTCTCTAATTGTAATTAACATTTCAAATTCATTTTTAAGACAATTTGTAACTACGCCAGCGCTTTCTATTCTTATAAACAAATTTAAGCCAATTTAAATTTAAGTCGATTTTTAAACAAGTCTGCAACAACTTCACAATTTATTTGCTTAGATAGAAGACAGTAGATTCAGTGTAAATTTCAAGAAATGTTCTTTTGAAAGAACTCAAATTAAATAACTCAGGCGCATTATTCTCTCCGGAAAACGTCAACCCGGTTCAGGAAAATCAAAAACAATACAGAAATTGAGAAACAACAATCTTGAAATTGAAATTACCTCGAACAAACTCCCAGCTGAAAAGTTTACTCAGATTACTGATCTGTTAACAGAAACACATTCCTAAGTAAGCAGAAATCGCTCACTTGCATGAACTATCGAAGAAGACAGGACCTGTAATCCTCGCTGGCCAAAATGTGATCCCAACACAATTGTCTTACAATTAAGAGGGAAGAGTTATTCCTTGGGGAACACTCTCCCTCTAATCCTACTCATAGTTGCACGTTACACAACTCGTTAACTGTAAATAAATAGATAAACGAAAGAAAATAAGAAACGACCGATATGATTAAAATAAAATTAAAATATGTACAATTGTGTGTCAGATGCCATTCGATCTACGGTTAAATTTTCAGAGATTCGACCTTAAGGCTTAAAATTTCCAGTATTACGTCATAGTTTAGTAGATAATTAACAAAAATCCAGGAAAAAACACAATTTCTGCAACTTTTTGAGAAATTTTTGATTTGTGAAAACCTGCATCTAAGTCATTTTTAAACTACAGAGTTGACTTTGGACTGAAATTATAGCAAATTTCCTGATTTTCATTTGCAGTTTAAATTTATTTTTGTAAAACCAGCTGTTAAAGAGATACCTCGAAAGGACATAAAAAATCAATATGCAGGTTTATTATAATTAAATTTCAAATTTTAAAAAGCTGTAATAAGGAACCGCTGGTCAGAATAGCCTGATATTTGACCTGAGTATACTGGAAGAAGTGTGAAAAAGTACAGCAGAAGAAAAAAAGCATTTCAAAATTAAGCAATAGATGGTGCCTTACACGTCACAAAACGTACAAGGGTTCGAGTACCAGTGACACTGGCAACTCAATGCGACGACCATTGTATGGGTTGCAGTTTAAACCAATTTTACAGTTCAATATGCATAAATTTTACGGTTTTTCACTGAAAAAAATCAATAAATAAAAGAATGATTCCAAGTCATTCGGCAATCGTTGCGCTCTTTATTGAAAGTAATATACCATGACAGGCTCAAGAAATGTTCAATTTGCTGTGCACCATTTTCCTCCACAAATTCAAACAGAGAAATAGCACGATCCACAACACATTTTAGTGCATCTGTGCTGATGTTTTGAATGTGTTGCCCAAAGCGTGTCTTAAGTTTGCAATCGGACCACTGAACACAACATGTATAAGATAATCCCACAGCCAGAAATCACAAGGATTAAGATCAGGTGATCTTGGCGGCCAGATTGTTGGAAAATGACAGCTGATAATTCTATCATTTCAAAATGCATGTTGAGAAGGTGCTTAACAGGATTTGTTATGTGTGGAGGAGAGCCATCTTGCATGGAAATTGTGCTACTCACACATGCAAGCTTTTAAAGTGCTGGAATGGCATGGTTTTACAAAGAAGATCCATAGCTGACACCATTGACGATACAAGTAACAGGACCCGCAGGACTTATCTCTTCGGAAAAAATAGCCCTACGATAAACAATGCCCCAAAGCCTCACCACAAATTTCCTTCTTCAGAATGAAAGGTACTGTTTGATGTCCGAACGGATTGTCCGTTGCCCATATTCTGCAATTTTGAGTATTGGTATATCCGTGGATATGGAAATGAGCTTCATCTGTCCAAAAAATTTTCCATCGGTTCTTATTTTGCATATTCTGAAGTGTAAAGCGCAATCTATTGCTAAAATTTTGAACTATTATTTTTTCTTCTGACATATTTTTCTCCCTTCTTCGAGTATACTTGGTCAAATTTCAGATAATTCTTACCAGTGGCTCTTTTGTTACAGCTTTTTGAAATTTTAGCTTTAATTATAATCCCCACGTATTTTCAGTTTATTTCGACACCAGATAGCGCGCGGACGGGCACCAAGATCTTGGATTTCAGTATACAGAGCAAGCACTAACAGGATATCAAAAAACTATCCGAACTTTTGAGCAGAAAATTCTTTATTTAATGAGAGTTCCAATGGACTATTTTATTTAAAAGGGGTAAAATATCTGCATTCGTATGCTGTTGTAGTGTAAACACTACTTTATATATTTGAATTTTGAAATATGACTTCTCTGTGAAATCATCTCTTAGCTTTCTTCAGATTCAAAGCAATCTTCTTAAGTCATAAGAATAATAGAAGAAATCCATGTTTGTAATTTTTTTTAAAGGATGATTTTGATTCATAAACACTGTATCAGCACAACACTCATTCTACACCAATTATAATCAAAGCTTATTACTCAACACAACTACTATCTCATACACAACACAGAGCTTCAAACAAAGACAACGCACACACTCGACTCGTGGATTTATTAAACTCATAAGGGACGCTCTTTCAAGAGACGACCGTAGAACTTCGCGTTACAACAGACTGACAGATCCACAGGAAAGCGACGAGATAAGAAGGTTACAGCAGCGCCACCTGTCCCAGAGTACAGAAAGAGGGGTCGTGAAAGAGCGCGAACAAACACAAAATATACTCTATAATTTCGTAACAGTAATATATCCAATAACGTTTATTGGTCTTATCAGAGACTGCTTTTCAACTCAGAAGCTAACAGAAATACAAAAAAAAAATTATCAAAGATTGAAATACACCACTACCCTAAAATCCTAAAATTTCCTTCATTTTGGTTGCATTATTTAATCTTCCAAAGCATGGACTTTTATTCGTCAAGATGAGTTCTGTCATGCATTTTGAATTTTGAATTATCACCTTTTTGCACCATTTAAAAGCTTGTATAATAATTTAGTTTTATTTGGCAAGCATTTACGATGAAGTTGGTTGAGTATTTGTTTTCGAATAGTAATACATGCTTCTTCAAATGCATACCGAAATGATAATTTATGAAATCTCTCCATAGGCTTTGAAATGGCCATTTCTAGGTGGACTATGTCATTTAAAAATATACTATATGGCTGCATACATAATATGTTGATTCCAAAATCACGGAGAAGCAGGATGAAAATATCGAAGTGATTCGCACGTCTCATTTAACGACCTTAAAGAGTCAGATGATTTCCAACTCACGCTGAAATATCTTATATAACCTTTCTTAACTCTTGTTGTTTGCTACCCAGAAAAAAAGGATTAAATGGAATGCAGAATTATAGGTAATGCAAGGTGCAAATGATTTCGAATAAAGTAGAGGTATTGCAAATTAAAATCATTGAGAATAAATATTTAGTAATGTTTATAAACTTTTTACCACTATTTTAATACGAAAATTTTCTATTTAACTTTCGGAAATTTTAAAAAATTTGAATCGATTCTTTGTTATCTCTATTATTTTTTTAAAAGCTTGGATTATGTTTCCGGGCTGCATATTTACAAACCCTATCCTGATAGAACTGAGGCAGGAAAATCGGACAATATGATTGGCTCGCTTCGCCGAGAGACGATGACGTCGTTCTTTGCTCTCGTGCATGTACTTTTCATTAGTATAATTTCTTGCAGTGTGGGATGTTTTATTTTTTATGATATTTTAAAAAATAATTTCATTTTTAAAAATAATACAACCCACGGAAGAATGTTTTCTGTGCTCAACTGTGGGAAAACGGAGAAGAAAAATTGGACGACTCTTGTTTTGTTATGATTGCCGTACGCTACGTGCGAGAGCTGAAAACGACGTCACTGATCCTTGTAGCCAATGATATTCACTGATTTCCTGCCTCAGTTCTATCAGGGTAGGGTTTGTAAATATGCTTCCGGGCTGGTAAAAACATATCAGTTCTCTCATTGCATATGGATGAGTTATCAAAACCTGAGAGTTAAAAAGGCGAAGCTAAGATTAGAATATTATTATTTAACTCCTACCTAGGGTTATTGCAAAAATTGAAATACATGATGTTGCACTGAAACTGTGTTTCTTTAAATATTTGGGTTGAAAAACATTTGGAGGTAAATAATATGTTATTGGTGTGATATATATATATATACTAATAATAAGGAGAACCTGTCTGTCAAGAAATTATTCTTATTTATATTCAGAATTGGTAAGAATTTGTTCTAATCATATTGAATATCAAAAAGATCCTACCTTTTCTGTCGACCCGGGGAGAGCTTGCGACGAATCTGCAATAAACTTTGTTAATCCATTAGATTGAATCACGCACGACGGAATAATACACGCTGAATCATGCTTTCAAATATAAAAAGCATTATATTGACTGAATTACACAAAACCACAACACAGAACTAACTCAGGTACATGAAGCTAGGAGCAAAAGATTAGAAGAAAGCAGTAATGGCGTAAGTTTCAGTTTCACATCAAGAGTTTTAGTTTCAGTTTCGAGGTAAACCGAAACGCCCTCTGGAAGAGCAAGTCCGGACTTGATGGAAAGTCAGAGAGTCACGTGGTAGAGGGTAGTTCAGTCTGTTTTGAACACTGTCTGTCTGTGTGTGTGTTGGCGCTATACAGGACAGACCGCTTGACTTTTAGCTATGAAATTTGGCACGAACATTCTTTGGAGGGTGGGTATGTGCACCTCGGAGTCATTTTTCTAAAATTTTAATTAATTAAAAATTATGAGAAATTTTGGAGTGTTTCCTTAATAACTTCCATAAATATTACATATCATTTGTGTGGCGCAGTTTATCCAGGAATGGCTCTTGTGCCGAAAAACAAAGACTAAACAAACAATCCATAAGTATTACAGTACAAAAATCATGTTTACGTCATCTGAAAGTGCAAAAATTACCTTTTCAACGATATATTCAATTAAGTTGCCGAACAATTTTTTCTCTAATTTTAATAACAATTTAAAAATATTTTTAGCATAATATACAACAATACTTCTATTTTTACAACGCAATTCAAAACGTTTTCATTGTTTAAATAAATATTTAATTGTGTGTTTTTCTTTCATTGCTGAAAGCTAAGGTAATATCTTAATGCATTTTGCTTTCATATTTAATTTTATCAAAAATTTTTTGGAATCTGTAAACCAAGCTCTCTGAAATATTAGGCATATAAAGAAGTATACGCACTAAGATTATGGATGCTATGTTTCAATACTTTTTCAGCATGTTTTAATTCAAAAAACGTGCCGCTGGCCATAAAATGTGTTGCTCCATTTTAATGTCGAAATCAAATTCATATTTTGCAACAGGAATAAGAAAGAACAGGTGCAAGTCCACTAAAAGAATATGGATTCAATATCTAATAAAATCTGCTTACGTTATTAAGGAAACCATGAATATAAAATGATGCAAGATTCAATTAAAATTATAATCAAGGCGAACAATCTGGTCGTCGAAGGCGGCTAGTCTATAATATAAAACACAAAATGCAAGTGTCTGTCCTTCACAAGAACTCCTCCTAAATGGTGAAGCGTAGCGTCTTGAAATTTGCACATGACATTCTGATATGCATTTCTAGGTCAACTGTGCTATTTTCAACCTTCTAAAATATGTTTCTTAAGATATTTAATTAAATAATGAAAATTAAGCTACTTTTTGGAGATTTCCGCCAATAACTTCTAAAATATTTATCGCACAAATTTTTTTTTACACCTTCGTACAGAGTATTAAATTATCTTTTTAATGATACTATTTCATAGTGGTACAATGTTTTTTCTAAATTTGGAAAATTCAAATTCATTTTCAAAATTCATTTTAAATCCAATTTGTAACAATGTGTTCTATTATTATAAAGTTAAATTAAAACCAATTTATTTCATGATATCCTTCATTCACGTGCTTTTGCCACTGTTAAAGTTACGATAAGAAAATATTGCTTTCTTTTCACAATTAACTCCAATGTAGACAGACTTCTTACTTCCGGTTTCATGTTTGAGCATACACAGCTTTTATTAAGCATGTGCAGTAATCCAATGGCGTTAGTTTTATTACTATGCGATGTTTCGCGTTTAATTTTCATGGGTTTCTTGGACTGACTTGTTTTAAAATTCTAATTTATTCAATTGGAGAATAGAAGTCAGTTTGTTGAGGGCTTTTTTCAATTTCGTTGTGAACGCTATCAACTTCTAGGACGTACGGCTGTTCTGGTAAGGTGTGTTTAATTTTATTTGAGGATTTTCCTTGAAAAAATGGAGAACACAGTTTGAAATGATTGAATTCGATTTTTGGAAACACACGAATCCGACCTTTAACAGTTTAACACCACACCGCAGTCTCTAGAGCTCATGTGGCTCCTATACGGGTTGGCATAGGTGTAGGTGGACTTTATTGAGTTTCAAAAAAATACAGCAAGAGAAGAATGACAAATGAAGAAATTACGAAGCTGGTGTTTACACCTAAAATTGACAACAAAATAAAGGAATATATACAATATCTTGCATAAAACGGTGTGAATTAAAGAAAATTGATGAATGTAGATGTTGACGAACAAGATGAGGAAGCCTACATCTATGCATAGGTTTTGAGTAACGTATTAGCGATTGGGAGACATTGCGTGTTAATTGTGGAATACAAGGAATAGGGGATTACATTAAATAATTTATGAGAAGGGAAGGATTTAGTATATTCAGTGTATTGCATGCAGGATAAGTTAGAGTTATTGTACAAAGGCAGGTGAGTATTTTTCCAGTCGCATTATGGATTCGTTGTCTATTATGAATTTAATCATGTTTATTATTCTTTTTCTTGAATTCAGATTCTCCATGACTCTTTGATACCACAGACTTTCCGGTGAAGTAGAATGTTTCCTAATTTGCCATGAGAGAGTCAATGGGCAGGATGTCGCATAGTGGATGGGATCGCCGACTTCTCCTCAGTCACAAGAGTCACTATTCGATAAATGGAAACGGTTAAGGAATGAAGGGAATGGACCGTGTCCTGTGACAAACAGAATTTCTTCACGTGTCCAAAAGACAGTTTTAGGTGAACCGTTTTGAGCACATTAGGAACAGAACGTCCAGTGTTTCCATTATCCCAAAGATTTTGCCATTTTTTAAAAAAAACAATTCTTGTAAATGTTGTTTAATTTCGCATCGAGGGTTTAGAGCTTTCATTACTACGCTTTCTGTGACGGCTCTTTTGGCGAGAGTATCGGCTTCTTTATTACGCCGATAGCCAGTATGGCCTTTGAGCCATCTAACCAGAATATTTCGATTCTGTGTGATAAGGGATTGAATGTCTCGGACAAGATGATGAGTGGTATGAGGATTAAGGACTGTCATGACACTCGAAAAGCTGTCTGTCCAAATTTTAGTTATTTCGTTCCCTTGACTTGTTCTGATGATCGCTTCTTTCAGTCCCATTAATTCAGCCTGAGACACTGCGTGGAATGTTTCTAATTTCCCGTTCCATTCTTAGACTTTGATGCCGTTTTCGAATGCGCAATAAGGGCACCCTGTTCTCATTTCTGTTTTGGAACCATCTGTAAAGAACATGAGGCTGCTGTCGTCTTTGTAGGGCTCTGTTGTTGAAATTTGATTTATGATATTAAATAATGATGGATGGATGGTTAGGTCCTTGATTTTTTTCTTCATAATCTCTTAGCTGATAAGAGAGACCTTCAAATTCTGTTTCCTTTCTGAAACATGTGACTTTGATGAAAATAGCTTCTTGTTGAGCTTTAAGATGTAATGGCATGATACCTGTAATAGTTTGCAGAGCTGCCTTTGGAGTGTTCTGTAAGAATCGGTAATGTAAAAGAGGAAGATGCTTTGTATTGCAGACAGTTTGTTTTTCCAATCTGGGAGAAATAGAGAGGGCCCAAACACTAGCCGCATAAAGGAGCATCGTCTCTGTAACTGTTTGGTAGAGTATCTTTTTGTATTTTTGTTTTAACCCCCATCTTGGTCCTGCTATACGGCAGAGTTGTTGGTGTTGGCTGACTGCTTTAGCCCCTTACTCTTGAATGTGTGAAATCCAATTTAGTTTTTCATCTAAGATAACTCCCAGTTATTTTAGAGATGTTGTTCTTTTTATTGGTTGGGAATTCCCTCTGCCGACTGTACCCCTGGACAGTTTACCGATTAATAAATGTTGCGATTTTTCGATTGATATATTAAATTGATTTTTGTCAGTCCAATTCTTAAAAGTTTCGAGGGGGAAACTTATGTTCTGTTCCAGTTCCCAGTTAGTTCTCCCACTGAAGAGAAAGGCGAAATCGTCGGCGAATGCCTGTAAATGAATTTCCTTTGGCCAATCTGTTTTCAATATTTCATCTGCGACAATATTCTAGAAAGGAGGAGAGGTGCAAGATCCTTGTGGGCAGCCTTGCGTTTGTTTCCACACCGCTGGTGAATCACTAGTTTGGATTGCCACTTTGCGATTTGAAAGAATGTCTTCTAGTGTTTCTGAAATGTTGGATTTCGTGTAGAGTTTTCGTAATTCTTTTCTTATTATGCCATATTTTAAGTTATCAAACGCGCCTATCAACTCAATTTACCCAAGACCTGGTTATTTTGAGGGAAAAAAAATTATGAATGGTGATTTACAATGAAACATATAAAATTCATGCATTCCCAAAAACTTAATATTTTGCAAAACAAATTGCGTATATTCTCAATTTTTACGCGCGCTGAGGTACCACAACTTTATTTAACGTTTCTGAGAACGAAATCTTACAACAGACATCACGCAAGATATCACCATACCTTCCATCTGGGTGAAGTTGTGAACGAAAAATTCGGTTCAGGGTTTATAATTTCCTGAACGACGTGTTTGCGGCTCGCTCAATTTCTTCGTAGACCGAACCAAGGTCAAACGCCAACCATACTAACTTAAGTAAAATAAGCGAAACGCGCCTGCAAAGTGTGGTATTTGAACAAATATGAAATATGAACACCTGTTTTTACATTGCTGATTTGGCCCGTACCTATATAATGGACTCTACATTCAAGGACGATAAAATTGTGTACCAAATTTTATCCATCTTAGCTATTGGAAGTGTTTTAATTATAGTGTTCACATGACCAAGTGGACACACAGACAGACTTTCAGTAGACGGAATTTGGTTCAAAATTGGATAGAAACCTGCAAATTATGTTTAAAGACTACATGTACCAAATTTCATGCCCGTAGCTCTACAGTCTTCGAGCACGTGTTCACAGACAGAGGCAATTCCTACAAAATTGTTTTCGACCTCCAGGAGATTTAAAACACATTGAGACGTCAAAATCTGAGTTCTTATTGATTATCGCACATTTGTATACTTCCATACGAGAAAGTAAAAGGAGGGATGATATGAGATATTTTGCACAAAGTTTTATGAAAACCTTTCATGCAAAAAATATTCCACCAGATCCAGAATACGTAACTTGGAACGAAGCATATG